>PVIH01015221.1:0-50526 GCA_004025045.1 Sigmodon hispidus
TTCCTTCCTTCCTTCCCTCCCTCCCTTCCCTCCTTCCTTCCTTCCTTCCTTCCTTCCTTCCTTCCTTCCTCCCTTCCTTCCTTCCTTCCATCCTTCCTTTCCTTCTATCTCTATTTATTTGTTTATCTTTACTAAACACAGCTTCATATTTTATCAAATAAATTGCCACTAATAGCTTCCTAAAATTTTGGGTCCCACACAAATTTCTGGATCATGAAAAAGGAAAGAAAGACCTGAGACTGAATCCCAGTCATACCATTTAAATTCTGTGCATTTCAACAAATTTACTGACCTTTTCTGACTTCATGTTCCTTCTTATCTTGTTCTTATTATCGATAATTTCAAATGACATTTTACAGCAATCTCCATGGTCATAGCACAAGTATCCCTTAATAAATACTAGATATGATAAACTTTCCTATGAAAGTTTCTAAACAATGCGTAAGATGTGTATTTTTATGTCTTTTTAAAATATCAGCAGGTAAGACAATAGCATATTAAGCTGGCAACAGAAACTATCGTTATAAACTGGAGAGGGAGATGGGATTAGATCCATTCATAGCAATATAGTAACTAGTAGCCAAAGTGATTAGTCATCTCTAGAATGAAGTCAGCACAGATTGATTTGCATCATAACTATAAAAATGTCACATGCCAATGAACTAGAATGAATCTTGTCACCAATACTAATATGTTTATACTGAGGATAAAATTTAACTTATGTTAAGTGATAAATCAAAATAAACAAAGGAAAAGTGTGAAGACAGGGAGTGATACAGGCCCAATAGCTCACAAGCATGGTCAGCAGCCTGTCTGATGAGATAAAGAACAATGAAATGATGGAGAAAGTTTTGCAGTTATTTGAAGCATATCATAGTGTGAAGATAAGAGACTTAGATGATGAGTATGGAGTCTGTGGATACATTGTATGTTCTAGATCGTCAATGAAGCCATTGTCTATAAATATGGGTTCATTGATAATTTAGAACAAAATAGACAATAGGCTCACTAACAATCTAGAATATATTAGACAATGATCTCACTGAAAGCCTAGAATATAATAGACAATGGGTTTTCTGACAATCTAGAATACAATAGACAATGGGTTCACTAACAATCTAGAACACTTATTTCTAGTAAGGAAAGGAGATATGTCAACAACATGGAGCATGGAAGATACAAAAGGCTTCTTTGATTTCTTAGAGCAAAGGGAGGTATTAAAGGGATTTGATGAGCTTCATAGAGAATATGGCTTGTGTAAGGGTTTATTATTATCAGCAAACTGCAGTACACGACCCATCCTGGTTATTTAACATCAGAGGTTTAAACTACTACTGTTGAGAAAACTAAACATGACAGCGATTAAATTGACCAAGAACATATGGCTAAGAAATCACGGAGGTGGAATTCCATTTCTGTTGCCCTCACTTTACATGTC
This sequence comes from Sigmodon hispidus, assembly GCA_004025045.1. Classification (NCBI taxonomy): domain Eukaryota; kingdom Metazoa; phylum Chordata; class Mammalia; order Rodentia; family Cricetidae; genus Sigmodon; species Sigmodon hispidus. The sequence continues at coordinate 1,439 of PVIH01015221.1, forward strand.
CCAGCCATCTGAAAATTAGCATCACAAGGTTTAGAGAAGATTTTTTCAAGGGAAACTGAATCAATCTCTCTCTCTCTCTCTCTCTCTCTCTCTCTCTCTCTCTCTTTCCCCCTCTCTCTCTCTCCATATATGTGTGTGTGTGTATACTAATAAGTAGAAATTAGCTTTCAGCATATGACCTTGGTTGAAGTTTATATAGATGTAACCCTAGATGACCCATGCATATTTAAGGCATGACAGATAACATTGTACCACAGGTAAAAACAACTTTTGTATGAGGATGTCAACAGTAGAAAAAGTGCAACATAGCCATTTCCATTTCCATCAGGCCCAGAACATTTTTCATCATGATAGCCACAGACTTTACCAAGTAATATGCTTTGTCTAAAAATTAATAGTTGAATAAAAATTGGGAGGTTTTTCTCTTATGGAGGTGAGTAACTAATTTTAATGCTGATGGTAATGGTATATTTAAGATTTTTTTTAGCACATTGAATGACTAAGAAGAATCTTTTTATAATTTATTTATTTATTTATTTATTGTGTATACAGTGTGCAGAAGAGGGTATCAGATCTCACTATAGATGGTTGTGAGTCACCTTGTAGTTGCTGGGAATTGAACTCAGGACCTCTGGAAGACCAGTCAGTGCTCTTAACCTCTGAGCAATAGCTCCAGCCCTGTCTAAGAAGAATCTTTTGAGGGATAAAATAAATATATTATATAGACTTTTTAATGACACACTCTGATTTAAATGTGCCAACTAAATCTACATGACAAGAATTTGTAGATATTATATTACTCAGAGACTTATGAAGTACATAGAGAATGTAAAATGTACTTGCAGACAAGAAAACAAGACTAGTTCAGAATTTCAATTTAAAAACGTTATTGGAATTTTCAATCATAAAAGAAATAATCCTAGAATCTTCATAGATTCTGAGACCAGAAATGCATAGTTGTAGGTAATTCTTTTTATATAACATCCTAGACTCAAGAACTATGGCATTCCTAAAGTGCTTTGTTTACTTGACATTATTAATTCAATCAAGAGAATAACTAAGCCAATCTAGACAATCCCAAATACTTCCTAAATTCACAAACTCAGAATAATGGATAGGGAAGTATTCTGGGTACGAAGCCAAAAATACTCCTGGAAGAGAGGAAAAAGAAGAGAAACTTTTACAAATGTATTTGACTGTTGTATCAGCATAAATTTTATAGAGTATAAGATCCACTTGAACCAAGATTTTAAAAGTCCTTTCATTCATACTATTTTTAACATTTTAAGGTAAAGTTTTAACTATTATTGAGAATTTCATACAGTGTATTACTATGGTCATATTCTATCTCTTGTTTGCTTATAACGATCGTCTCAAAGTAAGGTCTCATTCTATAGTCCAGGCTGGCCTTGAACTTGTGATCCTCTGATCTCAGCCCCCTGAGGGATTACAGGTCTGTATCACTAGAGAAGATTCCATGGATTTCATTTGGAATTGTGAATTTTTAATAGATGAACATAAACTAGAATTTATTAACCATAAAATATCATTCCATTGTGGATAAAGACTAAGTATTACAGATTGCAAGGGGAAAAAAAAGGAAAAGAAAACCAAACTGCTTCAGTTAGTAAAATGACTCAGTCAGAAAAGTGCTTACTGTAAACCTGATGAGCCGAGTTTGATACCTAGCACCACATGGCGGTGGTACAAGGAAAACGACTACTACACATCCTCTCTGACCTCTCCATGTGCCTTGTAACATGTGCATGAACACTCACACCAAATAAATCAATGCAAATTAAAAGAATAATTGAAGGTTATATGAATACTGAGATGGTAAGAGTTATTGCCTATGAAAATTAATGAAGAAATATGAAAGACTATGTTTTATTTTTTAATGTAAGAGATAATCTTTCTCTAACACTGAAAATCTGATTCACAATATCACATTCAAAGTTTGATAACCAAGTCCCTATTCTGCCAATAATTTTAAATGACTGTGTCTTTTAGCAATAACCATGCTTTGGGGTCTAATATAAAAATAGGGGAAAAATAACAGTGTTATAAAAAAACACAAGCCTGGCATCACTTCTGTCCTAGGGCAGAGGAAAAAAGATCTCCAAAATCACTGGTCTCATGAGAAATTCAGACAACATTTCACACAAACAGCTAAGCCATTGGAAGCACAGCCAAAAGGAACATTAAGATTTTCCTAGGATTTTCATAAAGTCTCACTGATACTAGTCAACAGGGCTGCCATCCTACATTTTAGTAACAGTAAGAGACTCGCCTTCTGCAGTTGTCCAAGTTTTAGTGGGTAAAGTTGAGATACTCAGTTAAATTCAAAGTCTGGGCTGCACAGAACGTGAATGACTGCTCTGTTCTATGGGTTAAAAATACGGAAGAAAAAGACTTCATAGCCATCCCCAGAGGAATCCAGTGGATGGAATGATCAGGGTGTAGCTATTGTAGCCCTGCCTTCCAGGAACTTGAATATACCATCATACTTTCTACAAGTGATCACATAAAGGGAAGTAAACCAATGAGCAATGCAATTAATATCCTTCAAATTTATTCCAAATGACTGGATCATTGCAATTCCATTCTGTGTATCAACCTGAGGGGATGACCTGAAGGTAAATGGTTACAATAGGACATCTAAGTAGATGAGACTGGAAGAAAGGTAGATGAAATGAGAAGACACTTATAATTTTGCTGAAGAATCCCATTACAATATTTACAAATAATTTTCCAATAAACCTAATGAGCCATGATGCTTAGATTTAAATGATCAGTTGCTATGAATCAAAACTCAGACATACCAGATTGTATTTGTCCCCATGTGAATATGCAAAATAACAGACTCAATAATAACACATTTTAGTGGTGCTAAAAGTGGTAATTGATTAATATGAAGAAACTTGAATCTTTATTAGTAAATTATTTTAAGGCCAATTTTTCCTTTAGTGCATTAAATTATTATGTCAATTATTTTTCTTCATCCTTAAAACAATTTCATGTTGGATAGTACATTTCATATGGCATATATTACTTCTACACTATTTCCTAAAAAGCATTATAGAACAATGCATAGCCTCCCTGTTCCTAATAAACTGTGTCCAATCATTTTTCAAAAAGTCTGTGACACTTCATTTTGAATGCTACCATTATTCTCCATATGATCTAATCAGTAAAAACTTCAGCAGATGCAGACCTAGGGAATGAGGGAGAGAAGAGACTCATGGGAAGCTGTTGTTAGATGTGGGGAGGAAGTTTGCTTTCAGCCATTATGTTCAGCGATTGCTACTGTTCCACTGCTGACTGGTTATCTACTTTAAAAGGATGGGATTTAGAGAATATTTTCAAAGGGAAATTTACTGTGCAGGCTTTGCCATAAACCTCACTCGAAAATAAATTTTATGAGGTGCCACAGAATGTGTAAGGCAGCGTGCTCCTAAGAATTGGGACTTGTTCTTCCTCCTGCATGGATCGCAGACATTCACTAAATACAGCCGAATGGGTTGATCTGACAGGTAGAAGTCACTATGAATTTTTACTTATTTATTTTTCACTTTATGTTTGTTTTAGGGACCTCTTCTCTTAGGTCTTATGGAAGATACATTTGGATTTTCCCCCCAAAGTATAGATGCTCAAAGCAGTCTTGAAGAACACTAGCTCTGAAAAACCCCTCACTTCAGGCTACCAGAGATGAATTTCAAGTGTCCTTCCATATTTGGTAGGTGATGACAGAGACAAGGATGGTAGAGTACCCTTTGTCATTGACTATACTAGCCATTTGCCTTATTTAACACTTAGGATAGTGATATAAATTCAAGACAGTATGTTAATTTACAACTTCGGGAAAAAAATCTTTGGTGAAGTTAAATGTTTAGGCATAGAAATAGTAGAGGCAAGATTTAAATATAGGTAGTGTGAATACAGACTTTCAATACTATCCAGTCAGTTCTACTGAATTTCAGCAATGAAATGCCCATCAAGTCCAAAGCACATGTCCTTCTTGGTTTTCTCTGAATTCCATTATGCTGAAACATTCTGAGTGCCCTTATCAGCTTTTACCTATAAACTAAGGAAAATGAAATCTTGCTTGGATGCCTTCTAAAGTAAATCCAATCCTGAGCTTGTGGGTACTGGCACTTGGGGTAGTAGTTCTATCCCTATAAAAGAAACACAAACATCCTGTCTACATAGCCCCTTAGAAAATGTTCAGCAAAGAGTTTCCTTCCAAGCTCCATGTCAAAATGGAGTATGTTTCATGTTTTACACCAAAGGCCAGATCTGAGCCAAGTTTAAATTAAGAACAAAAGTCAAAGTAATGGCACATCAGTTGTGGGTTTGGCTATGGCAAGAGAAGATAGCCTCAAAGAAAACTCATACCTTTTATGGAAACCAAATATTGACCGCAAATGGCACACAGAAAACTGCACGGACAGACAAAACTGCTGGATAAACAAATCCAAATTACATAGGAATCTGACACCCATTCTTTACGGTGGAAAACCAAAGATAAAAATGAGTCACAATTTCATATTCTTGGAAAGGATAAATGCTCACCCATCTGGTAATACATTTTAAAAATATTTCACTGAAGATACTTAATATTTCCAATATTTTCTAACATAACAAACTGAGAATAACTTTGATGTGTTAATGTCACAGAAGAACTGATTATAAACTCAGGTGTAAAAGGAGGAAAAAAACTTTAATTGAACAATGTGTGATATACACTATGTGACTGAGAATGCAGAATCTATTCTTGGACTCAAATAGCATTTCTAGAAAACAAAAGAATCATTTGTCCATATTTATGCATATGTCTAGGCAGGCATAATATTGGACTGGAGAAGAAAAAAAGTAATTGCAAAGGTAGCCTTGGGCCATCTTTCTGAGGCAGAGTGGTCCCAAAGAAACAATGCTATCTCTTTTGTGACAAAGAAACCTTATGTATACCTTAATGCTCATAGACAACAAACTTCCATGTGCCTATTGGCAGAAGAAAGAATATTCTATTTGTTCAAAGAAAGATCTATTCTGGTTTTTTCTGAAATTGCACAGAACTCTTAGCCTATCTTTAAAACAGAGCAAGAAAAAAAGTGGATATTTTCAGAATTGTTTATAGAAATGCAGAAATACATAGCACATGAGAGGAAATGTCACTGAGCTAGATGCTCCTTCAATTTTGTCCCGAATGACCTAGACCTCAAAACACTGCAACTCTGTTCATTGATAAAAGCCTTCAAAGTTTATCCACCATCACTTTCAGGGACTGCTTTGCTCTCAGACTCTTTCTTAATTTTTTTCTTTTTTTTACATTTTTTAACAAAACCAGGGTGTAACTTATGCTGACCTACCCTTTGAAATGCTAATGGTATGCCCTGATGTGCTTTTATTCCACTTGTCTTTACACATTAAAATTAAGCATCCATTTCTGTCTTTAAATGTTGCCCTGAGGTCCAGGGAATCTGTTCCCTAATGCACAGAAAGTTAATCAAGTAGGAGAGTTCTGGGGAAGCCTGTCTCACTGATGAGGCAGGGGGATCTTTCTTCACACCTTCCAATAATTTTTGCTGTATTACTGCCTTTTGTAAGCAAAGTTAAGCTACTCCATTTAATCCTCACTAAATGGAAGAGTCTCTATTACACAGCCCTCTGGCATTGGCTGCCCATAGTTGAAGGGAGTACTGAAGTTATTTCTTGAAGATTTTTCTTCCAAGAAAGAATTCAAGGGTTAGACAGACAATCTGAGGACAAAAGAGCTTGTGAGGCAGGACAGGACAAATAGAATGAGATTTTTGAACCTGAAGGCAGAAGGAAATATCCTCAACAATGAGTAATAAGAATATCACACACACACACACACACACACACACAGAGAGAGAGAGAGAGAGAGAGAGAGAGAGAGAGAGAGAGAGAGAGAGAGAGAACAAGCTAAAATTAAATTTTTAGATAATTAACTCAGAATCAGCACCACTGGTAATTTAAACACTAGAATAAAAACTCTTCATCCTTCTTTAGGCTAATGTCATCTATCATGCACTAACTTAAAAGAGATATGGGCCCCTCAGTTATGGCCGCCCATCCAGGCGCACAGTGTACCCATGGACTTTCTTTGATCCTTATTACATTTCTATCATGCCTACAGTTTTGATGTTTATTTTTAGCAGCCACATCACATTGCTGGCTCATGTTAAATTTATAGTCATATAAAAAGCCTTAGCCTAGCCTTTAAAATAATATCATTTGCTATCAAGCTGTGTCTCCGTGATTTAAAAATTCCTCACACTGATTTTTAAAAATAAATGTTTACACTTAAGTGTCACACTATTATTCTGATGTATCTCTGTTTTCGCTTTATACTTCCAGGTCTGTTTCTTTCATCTGTCACATTAAAACTCTGATAGTTTTATCACATAAAATTATCTTTTGTGAATTTATTTAAGCTTCACAAGTTTTTAAAAACTTTTCTGCTTGTCAGTAACAAAGTTGAGACTTCAAGATCTGACCCTTGAATGTTACTTAACCAGTAAAATTATTCAATATAGGCTTTATTTTTCCCATTCAGGTTATAGTCCCTTGTGTGTTTACTTTGTATCCACTCATCACAGAAATGTGATACAGATAATTTTTTCCTTTCCTTATGTATCAGTTCCAATCCAGGTGAAAGAACAGTGAAACTTAGATCTTAAATGTTCCTTTTCTACCCAAAGGCCAATGCTATATGTTTAGTCACTAGTCTGTGATGCAGGATGTCTTTCTGTACACTGTGAATATGCTTTATATTGATTAATAAAGAGGCTGTTTTGGCCTATTGCAAGGCAACTCTGAGGCATGCAGGAAATCAAGCTTAGATAACAGGCAATATAAGAGTCAAAATAGATAAGAGTCAAAAGAATGTTTCCGGCTGCCACCCAGAAGGTAAGATGTAATGAAGCACAAGTAAAGTCAGGAAGCCATGTGGCAATACTTAGAGTAATAAAAATGGGTTGAGTCAAGTGGTAAGAGCTAGTTGGTAATGAGCTTGAGCCATAGACCAAATAGTTTGTAACTAATGTCAGCCTTTGTGTGATTATTTGGGACTAAGAGGCCGCAGACAGGTCTTGACCTTGGGGATGGATCCAGGCAGGGACAGAAATTTCTGTCTACAAGTCTGTGTTCCTACAGGGAGTAGATGAAAGAGGTTACATGGCTGGATAAAACAGAGTTGTGCAGAGAAAAGAGGTGTAGCTGTTGAGGAGAGACGTGTGGAGAGAAAGCTGTGTAGATGAGTTGTATAGGTGTGTAGAAGAAATATGTAGTTGTGTGGAGACAGATTTTTAGAAAGTACTTTTCAAGATGAATGAAAGAGAAAGTTACTATGAACAAGATGAGGTTAAAGTCATAGGATATATAGTCTTGAACAAAGTATTGGGATTGGTGGGCATACCCTGAATGGGATATTAAGACTGACCCCCTATCCTTTCTCTCTCTTATTCACGAAGCTGTCATGAGGTCAACAGATCTCTTTGACTGTGAGCTCTTATCATGAAGGTCTTGTGCTGGCCTAGAGACAAGGCCAAGCAAACTTTAAAACTTTGAGCCTAAATAAAACCTTTCTCCAGTTAAGTGGATTTTCTCAGGCATCTGTCACAGCAAAGAAAATGTGACAAAGACACAGAATCTTGCCTGATTCACACAAAGTTATTTTTCAGCACAAATGATTTCTAATATGAATTTATACACCATATTAATTATCCCAAATGTAGACTGATAAATGTATACATGTTAGTTTTCCCAGATGTGGACTGATAAATGTATACATTTGAAGTGTATGATGTGACAGACAGAAAAACACATGTTCAAATTAAAACTGCAAGCCATCTTATACATGGGGCATCATATTACTTGTTTTGTTTTGTTTTATGGCAAGAACGTTAGAATGTATCTAAGCAAATTTTTTGTACTAATTTTATTTATTTTTATAGAATAAAGTCTTTTTTTTTCTATGTATCCCCTTGTTCCAACTCCCTTCCTCCTCCTTACCACTCCCAGTCAGCCTTCAGCCTCCCTCCTCCACATCCCCCCATCCCTCCCCAGAAAGGGCAAGAAGTCCTAAGGTGGATTAGCTCAGCATCTACTCCATGTAAGTTCCTCATCCTAATGTCAAGACTGGGTTAGGTGTTCCTCTGGAAGGAATGGGCTCCAAGGTGCACAGAAACACAATCTGAACCCTCCCCTTGAGGTTCCACATATTGCCCATGTCAGTGGACAGTTGCCTATCCTTGGAGGGCTTAGTTCCTTTTCCAGATTGTTCCCAGGTGGCTGTGCTTCATTCACTGAGCTCCCCAGAACTCCAGCCAGCCATCACTGTGGGAATTTTCCAAATAGTCCCCATCCCCTTGGTCATATAGAGTCTCTTCTCCCACTATCAGTTGGACCAGGGACTCAGCCCAGTGCTCAGCCATGTATCCCTACCTCTACTTCTATTCGTTTTTGGATGTAAGTTCTGTGATGTGACTTGGGGTGGTTATTCATTTAATTATAGAGGAAGTCCTGTTGAGGCAACACCTTCGCTATTGGTTGGAGACCTAGCCAAGGACAGCCTGTGAGTTCTTGGAGGTTTCTCTAGCACCCTCCTTTTTTCCAACCCCACATTGGACTCTTTTATTAAGATCTCCATCTCTTTTTTTTCTCTCCTTCCTTGTTGTTCCTCTCCCTCAAAATTAAAATGTATCTAAGCAAATTATAAGTATCTAACACAATATTGGTAACTGTAGTCACCATACTGTTCAATGGAGCCTTGGAACTTACCCAGCTAAGAAGAAGAAGTTCATACCTTTTGACCAACACCTGCTCACCTCTCTCAGTCCTGGTGTCTGGTAACCAACATCCTATTATGTTTCTGAATTCTACTTATTTTAAGTCTCCACATGAGAATGTGATCATGAAACATTTCTCAAAATTGTTTAACTTAAGTATAATGGGCTCTGAGCTTCAACCATACTGTTGCTCACACTTCTCTATCACTCATGAGGTTGACTATTCCTCCACTGCACATAACTGCATATGATAATTTTTTATTCATTCATAAAAGGAGTCAGGTTGCTTCCCAGGTGTGGCTAAATTATGAGTCAATTTTTTATCTAATCCTCCATTTAAGAAAGCTTGACTTATAATGGTTTTGTTACTAAAAGTATAAATTTGGGGTTGTCAGATGCTCAAACGGAAACTGGAAATTGAATGTGGCAACCAAATAGTTCTCACAGTGTTGAAAAGACATGGCCATGACACTGAATACTGATAAAAGTTTCCATCCCTAATCATCATATATCTTTTGTATTATGAAATCACCATTAATGGATGATGGCTTCAGATACTTCCAACAAAGTGTTCTGTGATGTCAAGAGAATGTAAGTTGATGCTGCTTTTGTCAGTCTTTGTATGCTGTTTTCTGGCTATTTCAAAAATTGGTTGCACTAATTTTTAAGTATTATCCTAACATGGTAAGTTGTAAGTATTCATGGAATTTACCTACCACAGCTTTAATTTTCCTTATAGAAAACATTAAAAAAAAAACTAAAAGGTATGTATTGTCATGTAAATACATAATATAGAAAGTCAGAAACTAGCCTCTAATTTCTCACTATTAGGCTGTGATGATGGATGACTTTCTTTACACTGTGAATATACTTTGTAATCATTTGTTAATAAAGAAGCTGTTTTGGGTTATGGCAAGGCAGCTCTGAGGCACGTAGGAAATCCAACCATAGCTAAAAGATGAAGGAGGGCAGAGTTAAGGAGATGCTGCAGGCTGCTACCCAGAACACAGGTAAATCCAGGTAGCCTCATGGCAAAATATAGACAAATAAGAATGGGTGAGTTAAGTTGTAAGAGCTAGGCTGTAATGAGCCTTAGCCATAGGGCAAACAGTTATCCTTAATATAAGCCTTTGTGTGGAACAGTGGATCTAGACCTTGGGGCTAGACCAGGCCACATGACTGCCAAAACATGACCTGAAAGGAATGATACCAATAGACATGGCAATATAGAAGACATAAAACTCACAGGTCCTAAACCCTAAGCAAAGAACTAAGGCTACTCATGAATGCTGAGAGAGAATGAAATAGTCTTTTCCAAAGGAGAATACACCAATTGGTTACGTAACACCAAATGGTCAGCACTGACATACATATATACATACATAAATACATACAAGTAGCCTTATATGAGATAAGATGCCCATACTTATGTATCTAGGTGTGCATGTGTGTGCGTGTGTGCGTGTGTGTGCGTGTGTGCGTGTGTGTGTGTGTGTGTGTGTGTGTGTATGTGTGTGTGTAAAACAATAATTAAATAGAGACCATGAACTTTAAAGAGGAAGGTAGAATATAACATACATGAGAGAGTTTAGACCGAGAAATGGGAAAGTGGAAATAATATAATTACACTATAATTTCAAAAAATAAAGTTTTCTAATTACCAAGAATATTAATATATAAGAGTATAGTAAGGCCCTAGTTTCAAAGCACCAAGTATTTTAAGAAAACATTATCATAGCTGCTAGAATGTAATTGAGTCTGAAAGCCATCTATTTAACTTTTAGATATATTTCACTTTTAATAACATTTAGACTCTGACATTTAGCAGAATGAAGAAGCAGAAATAATAATCCTGGAAAAATGAGTCATTATTTCACCCTTCCAAATCTGAAAGTAGCTACAGTGTGGTGTGTAGGAACCAAGTTCCCAGTTGGAGGCTGCATAGAATTATGACCTCAGGGCCAGACACAGAAATCTTCCTTCACTGGATACAGACATTCTATAATCATAGTACTGAGAGTCACTTTGTTTCCTATTTTATAATTATTACAATATTCCCTATTTTCCTTTCCTCCTCTCTTCCTATAATCACACAAATATTTTATTTGAACAGCCATTATTTCTTTGAGTTTTCACATGTATTTTAAAGGTCCCAACACAGTATTGGTAATGACCTACAATATATATGCACATGCATGCATATATAGATGTGTTGATGTAGATAGAAGAGTAGAATAAAGTTTTTTAATAACTCACTGAGAAAGTAGTACCATTTCCATAAGGCCCTTATTACTGTTTACAACTCAAAGGTGGTTTTGAGCTGAGTTCTGGTGGACTAGACAGCACCATTTTTGGACAACCATCTTTCTTCATGAAAACACATTTGTAGATCATCTACAGCTGTTGCCATGCTATACGAGAATAATTAAATGGCAGGGATAGAGACTATATGATTCCCTCTCCCTACTGCCAGATACACTTACTATCTATTATGGTAAAGCAAGGTTTGCCAACTGCATGTGTAGGTAGAGTATGTAGCATGGTGTTAATTTCGACAAATGCCATAGTAATAAAACTGTTATCAGTGCATCGTAGGTTCCCCATCGATCAGCTTTCTAACATTCCACTAACAGAACCAAAACTACAGTCCTATGTTTTAACTCTTAAATCATCAACTGTCTTATGAGTCTGCCTAGATTTTTAGTGTGAGATTTTACTGCTGGATTTTTCTTGACCCACAGCTAAGTGTCTGCCATCCATCTTGGTTTTTACCATTGTCCTCTGTATTTGAGAGTTTCTTTGTTCTCTTCTCTAATGGATTTCTAGAAAGTTTACAACTCATTCTGAGCAAATCACGTAAGTGATTTTTTACCAGAACTCACTACTGTTCAGCAAAATTTTGACTCTATACTAATTGACACCATTGATTCTTAGCACAGATGACCCTGAACTTTTCTACTGCCATCGAACGTCTTTGGTGACCTTTCTCTCCTTGTGTATCCTTAGCTCACACTAAGGTTTTTAATGATAACTGTTCTATGTACTATATAGATAAAATTATAATCCCCAGGGATGACATCTTATATTCTTCCCTCTCTATCTGAAGTGTAGCTGGTATAATCTTCTCATAGAATTTCGCTCAGCTCCACTTCCTTTAAAAAAATCTCCATGATTTGAGCCATTGGACCCAATCATCTCCTTAGTAAATTTGTCAAATGAATTCCCTCTTTCTTCACTGCCTCTCACTCTCATTCAACTGACTCTTGGCATTACAAGGGCCAATGAATGCTACCTGGCAATGTGATCTAAATCAATCAGGATAATAAGGTCAAAGAAAGCCTTAGCTGCATCCATAATGAGTAAACCCTAACAGTATGTGATTAGACTTTTTAGTCTCCCATTTTCCTAAAAAAAAAAAGGGGGCACAAAAATAAATTTAGTTATTACAGAAGTGATTCTATCGAGAAATTGTGATTTGCCATTACAGTATAATAGATAAAAATTGCATTAACTTGAAATATACCTTTGTTAATTTAGAATGACTTAATATAATAATAATTACAAACTGAAATGTTTAACATAGTACTTCAAAGTAAGTTTTGTTATAAATTAATGAAAGAATAAACAGCAGTAATTACAGAAAAGCTATAACACAAGGTGGGAGAGTAAAGTTTGAGGAGATTATTATAATCTTAGTGAATAACATACTTTAATTAAATATGGCAATAAAGCTGGACATAACTCACAGTGTGTTTTGTGTAAGGATCAACTAATATAAAAAAGCATGAAGTCAGTAAAACTCCTCAGTGAGGACAAAAAGAGCTAATTGCATTTCATTTTTATCTGGGAAACGAAAATCCTGGGTAAATATTGCACAGCAAGAACAGCTTTGAAGAGAAAAGATTTCTGACTTTTTCCAGTTGCAAAGAGCTTTTCATATATCTGAGTGTGATCTCCCCCAACTCCTTCAGATCCTCTCTACCTCCCCAACCCACCCACAGGCACACCATGGGGATCTAAGTAGGAAAACAAACAAACAAACAAAAAAACCAAAATAAGGTAAAATAAAAACAAAAAAACTGACTAGGAAAAAATAAGCAGATGAACAACAATAAAACAAAAACCAAAGAAAATGTATCAGAAATATTTATAGATGCTGAGACACACATTGTTAAACACAGAAAAACCCTAAAATCACAAAACTGAAAACCATAATATAGAAATAAAAGATCAGTAAGGAGAGAGACAGAGAAAGAGAGAGAGATAACACACAAGCATATAAGAAAATTATTACTAACCATTAAATTTAAAGCCATTCCATTTTTTATTTAAAAGGTTTTTTTTAATTTTACATACCAACCACAGTTCCCCTTCTGTTCCCTCCTCCTACTAGCCCCCAACTTCTCCAAACCCTACCCCTCATCCACTTCTCAGAGAGGGTAAAGACTCCCACAGGGAGTCAACAGAGTCTGCTTATCAAGTTGAGGCAGGACTAAACCCATCCACCATATGAAGGCTGAACAAGGTAATCCTCTATAGTAAATGCGCTCCAAAAAGCCAGTTCATGTACTAGAGATAAATCCTGGTCCCACTGCCAGAGGCCCCACAATCTGCCCAAGTCACCCACTGTCATCCACTTTGAGTACCTAGTTCAGTCCCATGCAGATTCCCCAGCTATCAGTCCAGAGCCCATGAGCTCCCAGTAGCTCAACTGTCTCTGTGGGTTTCCCCATCATGATCTTGATCCTTTTGCTTATACAATCCCTCTTCATTCTCTTTGACTGGACTGGGAGTTTGGGCCAGAATTCTGTGCCTTCTTAAAGTTTCTGTCACTTAACTTTTCTTTTCTCATTTATTCCTCGTATTTAATTCTTAGAAGTAGATGGCACAGTAGCAAATTAGGAGACCAAATGTAGATGGATACTGGTTCCAAATAGTATCACTGTAAGTAAAGCTGAAGATCCAAGATATTCATGCTAAAGATTTCCCCTCTTACAATGACACAAGAATGCTTTTGTTTAAGGTCCACTAATGAGTACATAGATGAAGCTATAAATGCAATGCAAAAACTATTTACCAAGCAAACTATTTGCACATGTACTCAGTAAATGAGAAAATCAAAAGTCAGACTTCTGGGTTAAGGAAATAGCAGAAAACTGGCAGTGAGAAAATAAACTGAATAATATAAATATAATTTATAGAAAATAATAAAACTATAACAAAACAACTTTTAAATACACAGAAACTTAACATACTCATTTCCCTAGAGATTCTATATCAGATGTGAGTTATTTCTTAGCACAATTCACGGACTTGTTGTACTTTTCATTCTTCCCACTGGCAAGCCTGCACTTTTCTAGAATTATCCCAGTTTGTCTGACCTTTGGCAATCATTAGAGGTTTCTTACTCTTGCATCTGTTCTCACACAAAATGGTCATAAGAGTTAATTCAGTACCACAGCAGTGGTCCTAGTGAGGAAATGGAATTTACCGATATGAATGATATAGTGGGTGAAACGATATCTTGAACTTGAGCTGCATCTTTATTAAAATACGATGCTCTGTAATCCCACAATTGACATAATACTTGAAGATTGAGTATCGTTTAAACAATACAGATATAACACCCATTATACTCCCCCCTTTTTATTACACAAAGAGAGATAGATCTTTATTTTATTGTATAGTGTTTTGTGTACATACATGTGTATCCAACACATGCTTGGAGTGCTTATTAAGGTAAGAATTTTGAAAACTTTGGATGGATTTAAATATTCTTGTGAAAAGACCCAGCTGTACCACTTTTGGGCATATATCCAAAGGATTCTCAGTTATACCACAAAGACATGCTCAACCATATATGTTTATAGCTGCTTTATTAGTAATAGGCAGAAGCTACAACTTAGATGTTCCTCACATGTGGAATAGATAAAGAAAATGTGGTACATTTACACAATGGAGTATTACCCAGCCACTAAAAACAATTACATCAGGAAATGTGTAAGCAAATGGATAAAACTAGAAAAAAAAAACTCACCCTGAGTAACTATCCCAGACCCAAAAAGGCAAACATGGTAGGTACTCATAAGTGGATATTTAGCTGTAAAATAAAGGGTAACTACACTACAATCCACAAACACAGAAAGACTAAGTAACAAGGAGGGTTAATGGGGGCATGCATAGATCTTCCTGGGAAGGGGAAATAGAGAAGATTTCATGGGTGGACTGAGGGCCAGTTAGAACAGAAATATGAGCAATCAGGTTGGTGGGGGACGATTGGGGAAACTTCTGGAAGAAACTACTAGAAAGTGGGAGGGTGTTTTCGTGACCAGGTAGAAATCTAGCTCAAGGAAATCTCCCAGAAATCTACAAGGATGACCCAGCAAAGACTCCTAGCAATAGCATATGTGTAGCTTGAACTATCCATTTTCTGTGACCTCATTGGCACCTATCTGAATTGTCATCAGAGAGATGTCATCCAGCAACTGATGGAAACAGATGCAGAGCCTCGACCAGGCATTAGCCCATTCTCCGTGATTCCTGCTGAAGAGGCGGGGAAGGGGAGAGTGTACGATCCAGAGAGGTCGAGGACACAAGAAAACTCACAGAATCAACTAACCTGGACTCATAGGAGCTCACAGAGACTGAACCAGGGAGCCTGCATGCGACTGACCTAGGCTCTCTGCAAATATGTTACAGTTACAGAGTCGGTGGGGGATGGACTGGAAGGAAAGGAGAAAGGGGAATCTGTGGCCGGGATATAAAAATAAATAAATCTCTTGGAATAAATTAATATAGTAATAGTTGCCAGAGAGGTGCTAGAAATAAAACCAAAGTCCCCTGATTTCACTCTAAACTACTGAAAAATGTCTACATATTCATTTTCTCAAAAACAATGTTTTTCTCTGCCTAGTCCTTTTATCATCTTTTGATGTGTCATCATCTTTGAGATGTGTCAGTCTATGTTTCCAGATAATTATATTTCAGAGTTGCTAAGGCATTTTGGATCTCTACCTAGAATTTCTAAATACTAGAAATGTTGCTTGAAAGATAAAATGTTGACACATTTAACAAAGCTTATGTAGGTATTGTTAATCACTACAATGCTTATTTGTTCATGCCTACATCAGGGTTAAAACTATAATGCAAAATTTTAATAAGAAAAGACATGTAAAATATATCAATTATAACAACTGAAAATTAGCATGTCTTAAATTGTTATTATAACTTTTCAGTCAGAGAGTTATATGAATTGAAACTTTTTCTATTTATTATACTAGTAAAGAAATAGACAAAAATATTCATGATAATATGGCTGGAATCAACTCCACTGAGATAAACCAAAGTTGTCTATTTCTTTGAAGCATTACTGGCATCCTTCCAATCCACAGAAAGAATTGCTTATCCATACTTTATGATTCCTATTATAATTTTATTTTAAGCAATTATAATGCAAACCATCATGAACTATAGAAAACAATCATAATATCTATCTTTTATATTTGAATAGTGAAAGGTCCTGAGGGCGAAGCCTTCTCTGCTTGTAAGATGTCTCAGCGTGTAATTCTGAACTCTCGTCATCTGACATCACTGATATTATTGTAACTTTCTGGAATCTGCTGAGGAGAATGGCTGGGGTTCAGATAAAATCTGTTTGCCTCTTATAAATTTATTTTTATGTCACTTTTATAATTTGGCACTAGAGGAAAAGCTATACTCTGGAAGAACTTAGCTTAAATTTCTAAAATACAATTTTCACTATGAGATAAAATTTTCTATTTAATCAAGTTTTATACACTCACATACACATATATCTGGGTTTTTTTAAGGGGGGGACATGAGCATATTTTAACACATAGTCTGTACCCAGCCAAACATGCTACTTTTTTTTTTTTTTTTTTTTACTGTAGAACCATGTTCAATGCTTACATTTATGCAGAGGTACAAATATAAGGGCTCTATTTTTTTATACAAATGTATATTGTCTATAAAGAGAATAGATATAAAAAGAAAATGTCTTACTGTTAAAATATGAAAAGATGTCACCTAAACGAATGTAATCCATTCACCCACCCACCAATCCATCCAACTATCTACCTATCCAACCTACATATTTCAATGCTATGTTTCACATATCAATTCTGTTTCAGTTCAGCAGAAAATCTGTGGATCAGAACAATAGCTATTGTTCACGTTACTTGAGATGTGTCAGTCTATGTTTTAAATCTCATGCTGTAGTCCTTGAAACAACAACACAGTATGGCAGGCACTCTCACATGACTCTAGCTGATGAAGAGACTAATTATATTGTCTCAAACCACATCAATAGTTAATGAAAGAGCCAGGAAATGATGCCAAACTTAGTTTAGAACTCTCAATTCTACCACTATTTTTCTGCCAACATATTTTTCCCCAAAGTAATTAATTGAGGCATGATTTGCCTTTGTAGATCAGACAAATAATTTTAATTTCCTAACTCAATACATAATTTTACACAAACATATGCCTGTGTATTCACCACCTGAATGTCAATATATGTGTGTGTATATATAGATATATATGTGTGTGTATACATGTTTGCTTGTGTTGTGTCTATAAGCAATTAATTGTCTTTGTGTATAGGTTTGAGAATAGCTTGCCAGAATTGGTTCTCTACTTCTACCCTGTGGGCGCCAGAGACCAATGTCTGATAGTCAAGCTCCTTTGACCACTGAGTAAATCTCACTAGCCCTAGGAAAAGGATTACTGTCAATAAAGAGAATGATAATAATCAATAATTATTCAGCACTCACTAAGTAAAACAAGTGTTCTGGTGAGTTCTTCCTATAACTGAAAAGCATCATGCAACTTCATCTCCATTTCATAACAGAACTGAAACACAGAAAAAAATAAGGAGAACACAAGAAGTCTGGGCACTTTCATTCCAGTAAATGATAATGCAAATACTTAGGATAAGAAGAGATGACAAAAAAATAAATTTAGAACAGCCTTTAAAGCTCCAGAGAGAATTTTAATGATCAGTTCAGGTTTTATTTGCAATCCAGAATCAAATTCAGCTTGGGTAGAATGTATATGGTAAGTTATTATTATGAGACATACCAAAAGATTAAAAATTTAAAATCCAGATTCAGAACATTCATAAAATAATAAACTGAAGAGGAGGAGTGTGATGTTAGAGAAAGAAGACAGAAGAGCTAAACAACAGTGTGGTTCCAGAAGTAATGGGAGATAACAAAACTGTCACCAAAAATAATAAATAGAAAAATACAGTCTGTCACTGTAGAAACTTCTAGACTACATACATCTTCATCAGACCAATGTGTAATACTTGAAAGGCTTATAGCTAGAAAAGCAGTGACTGTTAATATCATACATGACGGAGGAAATAGCTGGTACATTAGAGGATAATGGGGCCTGTAAATCCTTCTCCAAGTGTGCATAAAGTAAGATTACCTTTTAATTTTTCACATTGGCTACTATTTTTCTATGTTAAGATGATATAGATAGATAGATGATAGATAGACAGATGATAGATAGATGATAGATAGATGATAGATAGACGATAGCTAGATAGATGATAGCTAGATAGATGATAGCTAGATAGATGATAGCTAGATAGATGATAGATAGATAGATGATAGATAGATAGATGATAGCTAGATAGATGATAGCTAGATAGATGATAGATAGATAGAAGATAGATAGATAGATGACAGATGATAGATGATAGATAGATAGATGATAGATAGATAGGTAGATGATAGATAGACAGATGATAGATGATAGATAGACGATAGCTAGATAGACGATAGATAGATAGATGATAGACAAATGATAGACAGATGATAGATAGATGATAGATAGACGATAGCTAGATAGATGATAGCTAGATGATAGATAGATAGATAGATAGATAGATAGATAGATAGATAGACGATAGATAGATAGATGACAGATAGATGATAGATAGATGATGGATGATAGATAGAAGATGATAGATGATAGATAGACAGATGATAGATGATAGATAGGTAGATGATAGATAGATAGATGATAGATAGATGATAGATGATAGATAGAAGATGATAGATGATAGATAAAAGATGATAGATGATAGATAGATAGGTAGATGATAGATAGATAGATAGATGGAGTTATATTAGCATATTGCCTTGCCATACTGACTTGTTTCACTGTATTGAATGCTCAGTTTTAATTCTCATTTGCCGTTGGAGATAGATGTTTGTGTGTACAGCACAGAATCTCCTCAATAATTTTAAAATAATCTCTATGTTTACCAACCACCTGGGGAGAAATCATACACAAAAGTCCATGTTAAGGAACTCAAAGTATAAATTTCTTCTTCTTTACCTAGAGATGCTGAAGAGGAAGAAGTTACCAAAATAAAGAGTCTTCATTTACCTTAGTAGATCCTACATATTACTCTTTTATAAGAAATATATTTCTTCCTATTTCTAGATTAATGTAACTTATCCACAAATCTCAGAGCTAATGATTGCTCCCTCACTTTTTGTCTGTACTCTATACTTATTCCAGATGTACATAGCCAATTGGCTGCTAAGTCATCTATTTGCACATCCAAAGAAACTTCAAGACAAATAAGGCTATAATTTTCTTTTCTCCATACCTTTGCTTCTTTATTCCATTTTAGAGTTATAATGAGATCAAGTGGAAACGTAGACACAGAATAGGCTAAGTTTAAGTTCAGTTCATTCCCTCTATCAATTGTGATACAGCTCTTGAGCTGGTCCTATTTATACTCATGTTTCCTCCTGCTATCCATTCTGACAGTACTATCCAAAAAACTGTCCTGAGCATTTCATTCATTTTTGTAAGTCCATGCAATGGGACCATCCCATTTTTAGGGAAAAATGAAAATCAAGATTAAGTGGCAGAATGCAATGCCCTTTAAGAAGAGTGAAATGCACTCCAACTAAAATATAAATTCTTTGGAAGAGTAGGACATTGATAGGTGCCAAAGACCCATCCTTCTATATTCAAAGGCTTATATGTGCTTATATAGTCCGACCCATGAAGCTATATTTTACTTTAACTATAAATGGTTCCACACTTGTTTTGACACAGCAGAAGGCCCTAATTTGCATGTATGAAATGCAGTCATGCCCCTCTGAAAAAGAAACATAAGAAAAAAAATGGTCAGTAGTTTGCACAAAGGCAAAGAGATAAGCCATACTGTTTCAGGATCCACTTTATCAATAGCCTCTCCCCAATTTGTTAGCTACATACAATTGAAGTAAACACTAGTAAGACTACATAAAGACCCTGTAGCAAAAATATCAGAACTTGAATTGATAAATTTCATATATTTTAAGGTTTTAACCATTTTCTTGGGGTACTTACTATGAATCAACTAAAATAAAACTGACACAGTTTGCATATGGCCTCCTGCTAGACTTTTTATCTACTTAATGTATAGGTATGCATCTGTAAAGGCCTTCACTAGGATAAAAGAGAACTTGATCAATAACCATCAAAATCAATAAATATTTAAAGAAATGACCTCTAATCCATATAACTAGAAAGATGTTTTCTTGAGTATTCCACACAAAGTATATAAAAGTGGGTAACACAAATTTTCTCCATGTCTCTAAACCTGTATTAAGAATACATTATAGAATATGATTAGCTGAAGAGTTAACAAGTTCAGTACATGATATTTATGATATGTTTTGAGGTAGAAGATGAGAAATGTTCAAGTAAATCTAATTGTCCTTATCAATGAAATTATAAAAATATGCACTATTGTGTTTATAAATCATTTTAAAAAATTAGTTTATTCATTAAGGTAACAGGAATTTTATTTAAGTGAGGTAAAAGGTATGGTCTAAAAGGATATGAAAGTAATCAGCATTTTGTTGTACAAAAAAAAAACTAAAAGGGGTTATTTTATTACAGTTATTTGGTCTTTTTAAAACACGCTTTTTGCTATCCAACCCAGGCTATCTTCAAATTCACAATCCTTCTGCCTTTGTCAAATTAGTGCTGGGAACAGAACTATACACCACCATACTTGACATGGAAAATAAAATATTGAAGTAAAATTCTATGTATAAAAATGAATTTTAAGGCATGTTTTACTAAATTCAAAATATATTTTTCAAACACAGTAATGTCAAAAGAATATTCTTAACTTCTAGGTGTAGCCTTGTTGGGGGAAATGTGTCACTGGGAGGGGACTTTCAGGACTCAGAAGCCCAAGCCAGGTCCTAGTGTCTCTCTCTTCCTGTTGTCTAGGATATGAATGTAGAACTCTCAGCTTGGAATCCAGTACCATGTCTGCCTGCTCCTCACCATGACGATAACACACTAAAAACTCTGAAACTGTAAGCAAGCCCCTATTAAATACTTTCTCTTATAAGTCACCATGTTCTTTACATATTTGTTCTTATTATACTTTAAAATCCAATTAATAATAACTAAACCAGGATTTTGTATTTAGCATTAAATATTTTATGACACTATAGTTGCTTAAATATGTTGAACAAATGACCGTTATAAATATTTTCAAAAAGTATCTTTTAAGACCTTGAAAGAGTCTTCAACTTTTCCATGCCTTATCATTTTTACAATTTATGTTTAACATATTTTGTAAAAATCGTTAGCTATGTGAAGAATATATTTTTAGTACATGTAAAGAAAGGCTTACAATGTTATTCAGGGGCACTTATATTTATTGATGTTTATACATTTATTTTCATTGCAGTGGTTTTCAGGAAAAAAAAAAAGCGTAATTGAACTTCAACTCACTCTTGGTGAATCTGACTCTTTGTAAAACATCAAGGTTATCAGGGAAAAAAAGAAACCAAACCAGATTTCATCTTAAATGAAGGAAATCCCCTTGATTCTGCCCTTGAGTAGAAAGTATGTTGTTCTGGTTCTTTGTGTTTACTTTTACTCAGTGGGGACAGTCAAGGTTGTCACATTAGACAGTTCTGTGAAGCAGAAATATTTTTAATAGAAATTTTCTGCTGGAACCGGTTGTGGGTTGCGTAGGGTCCCTGAAACTGGCACTTAAAAGCCCCAAACAGGCTGACTCATTCCTTCCACATTTGGAGCCTTAACAAACAAGTAAATAAATAAATAAATAATAAGGCACATCTTGCAATTTTCTGCATGCCTATCTTTGAGGCCAGGTTGTAAATCATCTGTGTGGGCTGTAAAATTATATCCCACCCGCAAATCTAAAACCTCAATTGTCATTACTGCCTGGCTTCCATGAGACCCATTGATTACTGCTTCAAAACTCAGTTTGAGATTGAGGTAAAGTATTCATTATGTGTAGACAGCAAAAGTTTTCTTTCAAACTTATCATTTGGTCAACCTATACCCAGAATGTGGGAATCTGGAGGACACAGAGGCATAGCCTGGGATTTCAAGGACACAGGAATCCTGCAGATTCCTTCAGAAGGACATCGATGAAGATTACAAATGTGACAAGAATCCAGAGACAAAGCACTTAGAAGATGGGAAGGTAGAGCAGAGGATGTGCAGAAGACTGGAACTCCTGATTCTTAACTCACAGTACCAGTGAGCAAATCCAAGCCCATCCTCACTGTACCCAAGTTCAGTCTCCTATCAGAGCTCTGGAGGCTGGTCACCACTGAAATGGTTTTCAATTCCCCCCACCCTTTGGCAGGATCTCTTTTTATCTATTTGGTGATTTTTCTTTTGTACCTCTTAGGTAATAAAAATATAGATGTATATGTAGAAGGATCAATAGATAAAGTAATTGGCAAGTGTGGACTAAAGTTCAGATCCACAAGGTGCCATTTTACCTGCAATCCCAGTGTGTTGCGGAGGAAGAGATGAGGGTCCCTAAGCAAGCTGGCTAGTTAGACTACCCACAAGGCAAAATGCAGATTCAGCAAGAGACCTTACCTCAATAAATAAAACTAGACAGTGATATAGACACCACACATCAACCTTGTTGCTAAGAAGCACATATACCCTCACACATATGACCACACACATACACACCCAAAATACATACATACGCATGAGAAATCTCCAACAGAATGAAGATTTCTTAGCTGTCTTTACCGTCTCTTTTTGCTTCCTTCTAAATAGCTAATGTCTATCAGTCAGGCTGTTGGCTTCCTTATTTCTCTATACTCTGTATAAAAATTAAACCCAACTAGTAAAAAGTTACCACTTTGCAAAGAGTTGAGTGGTAAATCAGTGAAACTTGATCACTCCTATCCTGAAAGCTATTCTTTCTTGGTTCCTAGTACTCTTTCTCTCAGGAAGCCATTCCCCAATGTTTTCCCAGAGAACTCTGCCTCCTTTATAATATCCTCGTGGTCTTTGTTCCTGAACACCGTTTTCATGCTTGTTCTTCACCACTTAGCTGCAATGATTTGTCAAGTGACCACAGATAATGTTCTGGAACTCATGTGGCTGTATCTCCTTGGCATGATTATAACTATGTCTAGTTGTTATGGTAAGCTTGCAGAGGTGATCTGCACAGGGGATTCAGATTCATATATACACACCCATTTTCTCCCAGTTTTCATAATACTTTAAACCAAATACTACATGGAAATATCTCTCAAGCTAAACTCGCATATTCTATCTCCCATGTACTCTATCTCCTGCTTCCCCTTGAAGTGAAGCGGTGCTTCTTCTCTATGTACATGACCACAAATACAGAAATGAATGCCCTTTTCTCTCCTGTGTGCTTTTATTAAACAGGCTTAAGTATATCTCCATAATGCCTCTCATATCTCTCTTGCTTTTTTTCCTCCTAGGGATACTTTATGTATTAACCAACGACAGTCTAATACATTTTCTCATGGTTCTAGCCATTTTTTATAGTTCCATGTGCTGCAGAACCCTTTTAAAGACAAGGCCCAAACTAATACACTGGTTTCCCACTTCAAGCTCCTTCTAATGGTGAAGCTCAAGTCTTAGTGTCTTCTACACAAGACTGGTCTGATCTGGTTTCTTTCGTCTCTAGACTTCCTCTGCAGAGATGTTCTTTCTCTGAGTCAAATTCTTCACAAGTTCAGCTAACATGCACCTCTTCCTCCAGTCCACATTCATCTGTTTTTTGTTGTATTTCAACAACGCAACACTGTGACCCTTCTCTGGCCAACCTTTTCTAGCCCACTCTATCACTTTTGCTCACGGCCTCAGGGGCAGCTGCTGAACAGAGAGAGTGAAAGACAACAAAGAACCCCTGATAAAGAAAACATACCTCAGCAGATCCCCCATTCTTTGGCTGTTGCTCCAATTCATACTCTATACTTTGAGGAGTTAGATTTGTGTGTTCTCTCCCTCTTCTCTTTCTTGTCAAATTCTCCTTTGTCTGCTGACTCATTCTCCACAGCCCAGAAGCCAATACAGACTTCTTCCACAGGAAAACGCTCTTCCCCTCAGGCCCACTGCAGGAGTGGGCCTCTCTACACTTCCTTCTGGCCTTGATGGCTTCATTGTGACTAACTGTGCAACATTTGTAGTTTCTTCCTGCTTGTTCAACATTTAGAGACTCTTTTAAAAATTAAAACATTATTTTATGTTAAAAAAAAAAACCCTTCCTGGAACATTATAGAGTGTAATATTAGTCTCCTCGGCAGGTTTAGTTCACAAAAGGCCAATAGATTAACTCATTTAGCTATTTCTTTTTCAATTTTTCTTCCATGGGCCAGTGGTATCCACCTTCTCCTCCATCCCCATCATTTCCATGTTCAGCAGTCTCTTCATTTCTTACTTAGGAAAAGAAGATTCTTTCCTTTCTCCTAGTTTTTCTTTCCTCCCTCCCCCAACCACAGTTTGAACAGAAATTAACCAATCAAGTTGGTGCTGGATCAGAGGTTGCAATGTAGATAATTTACTTTTTTGTATTAATGATTGGTTTTCATATAGGTCATTGCCAATTTTAAGGAGTTTGCATGCCCTTCTACCCCATCTCACAAGCATAAATAAATCTCTGTACTGTTGTCTTTATAACCAAGTATTAACTGTATCTCTTTCCTCTGAAAGAAAGATTCTCATTAATGTCTACTCTGTCTTCCTCCCTCAGCAAGGCAGTGCTCATTGATCTATTGGCCCAAATGTGTCCTTTTCTTTTTTTCTGGACATCATACTGTTGCTTTGTTTGCACAGGTAACTAGCTGACATGGAAAAAGGTGATCCTGTGTCTTCTCTTCTACTTCTTTTAACATTTCTTTTGTTGTCAGTCCTGTCTCTGAGAAGTGAGCTCCAGATCAGGATATGGGCTGGCAATCACTTTTCTATTAATTCAGTACTATATTACCCTGTGGGAGAAGGGTTGTTTTATCTTGTTTTATTTCCTTATTTCTAGTACTTCTGTTGGAAACATTTTTTCTTTATTTTGGGTGCTCTATACTTCGAATATTATGGTAGTAATGATGTAAGCAGTGATGGCAGTATTATATCTGTGTGTCTCTGCAATTCATATCAACTATCACTTAATCAATAATTTCAATTACGTAAACCTCAGTAGTATAGGTTTTAATTTTTCACCTTTTGTTTTTATCTTTTAACTATAATAAGATAGCATAAAAACTAACATGTCAGAATTAGGCAAAACAAACAGAAAAAAGTGCTCAAGAGAAGGCACAAGAATCAGAGACCCACTCATTGGCACACTCAGAAAATCCATGAGTACACTAAACTGTAGCCATAATATATAAGCTGGGGACCTGGTGCAGACCTGTACAGGCACTATACATGCTGCCTCAGTCTTTATGAGTTCATAGGGCTTTGGTCATGTTGATTTAGAAAACACTTTCTTGGTAATTTCTAACCCATGCAGTTCTTATACTCTTTTTGTCTCTTCTTCCATGGGATTCCCTAATCCCTGAGAGGAGGGATCAGATGGAAATATTCCTTTTAGGGCGGAGTGTCCCATGCTTTCTCACTCCCTGCATAGGATCTTGCTGTAGGTCTCTGTATTTGTCCCCATCTGCTTCATGAGAAAGCTCCAGGATGATGGCTGAGCAGGACACTGATTATGAGTATAGCAGAATGTCATTATTAGTCCACTTAATGCTACATTCTTCTTTTTTAAAATGGTAGTTTTTAATTTTACTCTAGGTTTCTTGTCTATCAAGGTACCAGTTGTTTCAGATGCTTATACCATAATATACTGTGAAGCTGACCACTTGACTTTCCATCTTTACAACTCAATGATATTTTAACACCATTTATCTAAACCCAAACTCAACTTACAGCGGCCATAGATTTTCCTCATCCTAGTAAACATAATCCCCAAAGTCATTTGGTAATATCACCTACCACATATCCATGAGGAGCTGAGCTCAGATATACAGCATATAGGTTAAAGGTCAGACATGATGGTGCATATCTGTCACCTCATCCCTGAGGAAAAGGGTTAGACAATTAAGGAAGGAAATCTCATGAGTGAGCTGGCCTGTCTGCGTGACCAGTGATCACAAGGCTCAGTAATGCACCTTGTCTCAGAAAATAAGATGGAGGCTACCAGGTAGAGTATATGTTGTACAAGCATAAAGAATAGAGTTTAGATCCTCTGTATCCATGCAAAAGCTGGGTGTTCTGGTGTATACCTGTAACCCCAGCAATGCAGGAGGTGGCCAGAAATGAACAGATCTCCTGGGATCAATGGCTAGCCAGTGTAGAAACAATAGCTAGGCAGAGGTTCAGGGATAGAAACTGTTTGTAAAAATATGGTGGAGAGCTTTGGGGAAAGATACTTGAAGATCAACACCTGGGTTTGCACCTGCACAGGCAAACATACATACATACACACACACACACACACACACACACACACACACACACACACACACACACACACTCCTCAGAGATAATGGGGGAAATTATCCAGGAAGATAAGTGACACAGACCTCTGCCCTCCACATTCACCTACATACTCACAGGAGAACATGCATGTGAATGTGCACACGCAGGCACACAGAGAGACACGTACACAGTTTGTACACAGACACAACACATATACACAAAATCATAACGAGTCCTGCCACTTTCCCTGTCCATCTGCAAGCAAACAGTGGATGCCTGTCACTAGCAGTCTCTCAGTATCACCATCTGCTCCCTTCATTCATGGTCAGTTCTGTAGCCAGAGAGATCATTTAGAAGAGAACACTGCCAAGTCTCTCTTTTGATGCAATGGTTCATGTCTTTCCTTTACCTTGAACATGAGCTCAGTGTTGTTAGCTCAGCATGTGAAGCCCTGTATGCTCTGGCCTGTACCTAGCTTCAAGGTCATCTTGATTCATCCTCATCAACAAATACCTGCCAGCATTTCTGGCTCGGTATTTATTCAGAGCAACCAGCAGATGAATGTCTTGTTGTCTTTACATACAAAGTTCTTTGTATCATCCTTGCCTCCTAAAATGGACTGAGTTACTTGCACTGACTCAGCTGAAATGTGACTATCAGAAAAAAATGCCTGACTCTTCATACAAGAAAAGTTTTTTCCATTATATGGAAACCTGGTCCTCATTTACATGCACAAGGAAAATATTTATTAATTTATTCTATTATTAATTCCTTAATTGCATACCCCTTTATCCTTGCCATATTCCAAGGTAGAGACTTTGGCCTATATATTAGTACAACCTCAATGTTTACAAAGTATCTATCACAAATTTGGCACACATAAATATCTTTGAATAAATCAACTCGCCAGCATTAGATGACAGGATAACTAAATTATGACAAATTCATCTACCATAGTAAGTTCACAATGGCTCTTTAAAAAAGATATTAAGTAAAAGTTGTTGACAGTAGAAGGTGCAAACCCAACTATGGATGATAAGAACTAAGAATATGTGCATGCAAATAATGGTTGAACTAGGAAAATGTATAGAAAACATGTGTGAGGCAGAGAAAAAGTCCTCATCCTCAGATGCCCATACTCTGAGCCTAGACAGGGATATGTAGTATCCAAGGATATATAAACAGAAAAATTTTGTTCTAATAACACCTATCTTAGACTTCAAATCTTCAGAATGATAATTAAATACTTAATTTTTAAAAAGACTCCATGTTTTGTCAGTTAGTTATGGAAAATAACTAATATAACACAAATCAGCATAGGAGAACTTACATGTACTCTCTTCTTCAAATTCTGAATGTATTCACAGGTGAGAATTCTATATAACTATTGTATTTTATGTTTATAGCTTTGTTTCTTAGTGGAGACTATAGCATTTTCTTAAGACTCATATATTTCTCTTCAGCACTTGAAATAAATTATATCTAGAGTAATCATTTGGCTCATAAAATCACATTCAATGAAAATGTAATAATGACAAAATATGTCATATTTTGTATGTTTTTTACAAAAATACTTAATGCATTTTGTCAGCTGCAGGAATAGCACTAAAAACTTTAGAGATGACCTATAGACTGATCACTTTTCACAATAAAATACAGAATAAATGTCTCAGGACAATGTTTATCTTTATATTCTCCTATAGCAATAATAAAAATAAAAATAAGAACTTCATTTTGGAAACTAGGGGTCATATCGTACTTTCCAGATGAGGAATAAAATAGGTAAGGTCATCAAAAGAAACATAATTATTAACAGTTCCTCCATATGTATATTTTAAAAGTATGTATGCAGCAGATGTGCACATATGTGCAGGTATGCATGCCTGTGCTTCACAAAGGGAAGAATGTTGGGTATGGTTCTATTACTTTATATCTCAGTCTTGTGAGATGGAGTCTCTCACTGAACCTGGAACAAGGTAGGCAATCATAAATCCTCAGAAACACCTCTGTCTCACACAGTCCTGAAGGTAAAGCTTCATTTACCCATACCTAGTGTTCTAAGTGAGTGCTTGGATCAAAATTCACAGACTTATAGTTTTAGAGAAAGCGTATAACCCATGGGGCTACCCTTAAGCACTACTTGTAGATACTTGTTTCTTATAATTTCTAAGAGAACTGCTTAACCTTAAAATTTTACTTAACAGACTATAAAGGGTATTCACACTGTCACACAATATTCTGGCTCATCCTTATAGCAAAAGAATGTAAATCCATACATGGTGGTTGAAATATAAAATTGCAGTATATGTAGAGTTTGCTTATAAAAGTAACACAAATAAGAATTTCACTGCACAAAACCATACCCCCAACTGTGTGTACATACACTTAAGTAATTCATGCCTTCACTAGTCATTTCCTAGTGAATGGAGAATAAATTTTATTTTCATTTCTGCACATGGCCAGATCTCAGTGATATCCAGACAGAGAAGGGATCATCAAGAGCAAACAGAAAACAAAATAAAACAGAACTCAGGGCAAATCACTGGCTCAGATGCCTGCAAAGAGCAGTCACTGCTTTTGTTTCCCTCTTGTGCCTCCTTGTGGTCAGTATGTGTATTGCTGAATCCTGTAACAGGAAAATTAAAGCAAACCCCACAAGGCATTTGAAGTTTTATATAACCTACAAACAGGTTAAATGTATTTTAAATCTACCTCCCCAGCTATGAATGTATAATATAAGCATATCCCATAATCCAACTTATATTTTCTTCCAGATTTGAACATGTCTACATTATTTTAACTGCAGTTTTCTCAATGTTTTGCAAGCTTTATATTGTGTGATCTATACACACTACTTTCCCCACATTAGATTGAAAGGACTCTGTTTAACATCAGTGATAGCTAGTGTTTCCTTACATTTTATGTGTATGTCAAGAATGTTTAAAATTAACATATTTGGTCATCCTCCAAAAGAATGACTAAAGTATTATGTACATTTAGTGAATAAAGCGAAGTGGTACTTTTCTAGAAAAATTCAAGAAACAAGGATTTAAATGCACTTTCATGTTTAAAGAATAAATGAATGTGAATATGCATTCATCAGTTAACAGCGTGTGTGCAAGGCCAAACATCTGGGACTTTAACATGAGAAAGGCCTTTCATTATAGTTCGAAGACTTACTGCATCAGTTTCCCAAGGTAGAAATGAAGCTAAGGGAGCACTATGCCACTCATTTCATAGAGATTTATGTGCCTCTCATCAGGACTGCCACGGAAACAAGCTCAGAGGTGTACCATCTCTTCCAATGCCACCATAACATGCGATGGCCGGTATTGACTGACAACTTGCTTAAATTAAGAAAGGAGTAGATGAGCGATGCCCATCAATGGATGTGTCCACAATGGCATTTCCAGAAACAATCTGATCGTGCAGGCTCTGAACTAATGAATAGACCAACTGACTGATGGATTCATTGTATACTGCTGTTACTGAGAGTTGTGGAAAGGTAAAGAGTGTGCCCTAGCTGGAGGACAGAGGTCACAGAAGGGTTTGATGTGAGAGTTAAATTCTACCTTGGCCTCTTCCTGTACCCTTTTCTTTTTCTTTTCTTTTTTTTTTTTATTTGTTTGTTTGGTTGGTTTAGTTTTTCAAGAAAGGGTTTCTCCATGTGGCCTGGAATTCACTCTTTATATCAGTCTGGCTTTGAACTCACAGAGATTGGCCTGCCTCTGCCTTTTGAGTGCTGGGATTAAAGGCATGCACCACCACTTCCCAGCCTGTATCTATTATTTCTGCTTTTTTTCACCATGATTTAAACTGCTATCTTGTGCTTTTTTTCCATAATAAGTTCATCCTCTGAAACGGTAAACCCAGATGAATCTTTGCTCCCTGCAATTGCTAGGTCTAGGATTTGGTCCCAGCACTGCCAGAGCCTGACTAATGTGCCTCTTCTAGACTTCCATGCTCATTAACCAACCAAGAAATTACGATTTGGCTTTGCACCTGGATTTCCTGCAGGGAGATGATGTGTCAGCCAGAACATTCAAGCTTTTCACAGCATCTGTCTTAATTTGAAATTTATTTGTACGAGTGGGCAGAAGTCATGTCCATTTTGTTCATCACTGACTTCTTAATAGGTACCAGAGTGTTGGGCACATAGGACAGCGCTCTAAACATCTGCTCAGCTCGGTCGGCCTCCACCGCTTGCCAGCCTTCTTCAACAACCTCTCAGCACAAGCCTTTCACAAGTCAATTTCTCTTTTATTTTTCAACAGCATTTAATGTTACACTCGGTTGGCATGGCTACACAGAACTGAAAGGTCATCTGGCATATGGTTTTGTTTATTGATAGTGACTACGGCAAGAGGCAGGGCTAAGTAATGGAAAACTAAATGGAGCGCTAAAATGGCAAAATATTTAACACACCGCACCATCTCCCAGAAGCCCATGGTGACACCCATGTCACAGCTAGATTCTACCACTCTGTCCTGTGTCCGGCATATAGTAGGTAGACAATCAAATCTCTGTTGAAGAGTAGGGAGTGCTGATGTTCCTTCCCTAAGTAAAGAAACTATAAGTGCATTTGAAAGAGCTCATCATAAAGTAGGAAATAGTGAAAATGGGTGAACAGAGTCTGCACATATTCACCTACACCTGCTCTCACTGAAGCTTGTACCAAGTACATACAGTAAATAGAAAAGACAGTGACACAATCATTTTCAAATCCAGAGAGCTCACTCTAATAAGAAAGACTTTTTTGCCTAGAAAATTACTATCCCCCAAAATATTTCCAAGGAACAAGAGGAAATTTCTATCAGCAATGCCATGCTATGAATATTTGGCCTTATTCAAGAACACTTCAGATCATTCCTTTATTGAAACCATTTCCCTATATAAACAAACCAAGAAAACAGCCTGGACTTTCTTCAAAGGAGTCTTTACAGTCAACGACCCATATAATAATATTATATAACATAATTCCCTTCAGACTTTAGCAGAATAATTTTTTCCCACAATACCACGCTGTATGTGTAATCTGAATACTGCCTTTTGAAAACTGCTTCATAGCTAGTTTTATATTAGAAGTTACTGCTGAACACAATTATTGGCATAATGTTTGCACAGCACTTATCAGCTTTCCTCCACTACCTGATGCTTTAACAGTCATATGAGTTTATGCTTTTCTTGAAAATTACAAATATATTTATTATAGGAAGACTTGATCCTTTCTTTCCTGAACAAAGGGTATTTTAAATTCCTATCAATAAACATATGTTAGTCATATCTCAGTTCACAGTGCAGACCAAATGCAGCTGAATTCATTTTTGTGTTTTTTCCTTGTCTATAGAAACCCACTCCGACAATCAAACAAAAGAATAAACAAGAATGTGTGTTAGGTTGATGAGCTGTCTGTGGGATTCATTGTTGCTCTTCTTCAATAAAACATTTGTCTGGAAGAAAATTAAGTCAGGGTTTCATTTAAAGACATAAAGCACAAGTGTTCTGACGACACACCGTCTTGTCACAATTCCTGGAAGTGTAGTGGCTTCGTGTTTCTTACCAAAAGAAAAAACCTACGCAACACAACTGTTTCTGGCCTGGGTAGAGGCATCCCCCTGAGGTAAAAGAAGAACCTGTGAGGAGGTTTTTCCTTAGTTCATAGACAATGGACTTTTAAGAAGATACAAATGTATGTGATCTTCCGCAATTTGATGATAGTCATAAACGGCTTTGAGTTTCTCCTAAAAAATCTATAGTGGCAATCACTGTATCTCTGAGAACAGGTGAGGAGTTTACTGCATTTTAAACATCTCAAAGTTTGGGTTAATATCTTAACTTTTAATGAGCAGAATAAACAGAACCAGAAGTTTAGGAAAGAAATAAGTATGGAGATAATTCTCTTCATTTCTCACATTTTATAGTATTTTGTCCATGAATAATATCTGATAAAAATGTAAATGCAAGATTTCTATACCACAGTTGTTGAATTTTATGATTTCAACATATCAAAAAAGAAAAAGATGCAATCAATCACACACACACACACACACACACACACACACACACACACAAGAGTTACCAAAGGATACAACAAAACTTAATACACAAAATTTATCATATACTCAAATTTTATTACTTTGTTAAATATAGAGGAAAGAAAAGATAGTTGAGCAACATCCACTAATTAGTTTGCAAAATAAGCAGCATCCACATTTTCAGGACATATTATGCCTGGAATATTATATATAATCAATGTACAAATTTAGACTTTGCAGTCATCTAGTATGCTAACAGAATCCTGCTGACCAGTTCACTGTTATTCACATCTACAAATGAGAGTATCAGGTTACACGGCCCTCAACTTACCGCTGTAAGAACTACCCATCGGCTCTGGATGTAAGTTCTATTCCAGTTGTGCAACACCACGTTTCTTATGTTATTCAAATCAAAACAAACCAAGAAAAAGCCAAATTGGAAACTTAAGCAGTGGGTACCTCACAGAAAAAGTACTTACGGTGAATTCAGATCTCAGCATCCAAGTCAAATTCCAGCTGTGGGTATGTACCCTTAACACTACACCAACACTATGGTTGGTATTGTTAAGTGGTCTGGTGAAGCTTGCTGACCAACTGCACTGTGGATGCAGTAACAGACCCTGTCTACGGAACAGGGAGTGATAGGTAGAGAACACTTGAGATCCTCTGTAAGTTCTACATCCACACACAGAAACACATACACTCCCACAGACATGTCTGCACACATTACACACAGGTATGACACACTCACATGAACACACACATTTCCCTTTTCACACACACACACACACACACACACACACACACACACATATATATATATATAAAACTCTATTTTTAAAATGTCTTAAAACAAATTCACATCGCACCATTGAGCTTATTACTCTAGCAACAAAGTAAGGACTGACATGTCAAACATCTCTGTTCATTAACAGCTAAAGAAAATAAAAAGGAAAGAAATGTCAGCAAGATGCTATAGTAGAAACTCTGAACCTCTATGCACTCCTTCAATAACAACATGGACCAGTTTCCTTTGTAAGAAATCAAGGTAACAGTTATGAGATGGCTCTACCACAGTGTAGCCAAAGCCAATGCAAGTGAATCAGGGAGAAAGATTTTTTTTTTGGCTCTAGTCTTGCTCCTGACTCAGCACAGAATAACTATAAGAAAACTTCCAGCTTCTTTCTAGGCAGGAAAAAGCATTGAATTTGCATCCAGCATCCTGGATTCAGGAGAAAATACCCAAAGGATTAGTGCTGTTTTATCTCCTAGAGCTCAATGTCGGAACTATACTCTGGGACCTGCAGTAACAAAGAAGCCATAGCTACTTGGCTATCAGAAGCTTGAGAAAGATGGCAGTACTTCAGGCATGCATAAGACTCACTAAGAGATTATTTACCTGAAAAAGGAAACAAGCCAATCCTTGGCCTCGAGGGTTTGCATCCATATAGCTAGGAAAGACACATCTATGGAAAAGATTTTAGATTTACAGAAGCCTGATAAGTAAAGGTGTCTTTTATATAGATGCAGTCCACAAAGATCAAGCAAGAGTCAAGCCTTGTGGCACTCACCGGTACTCAACACCAGAGACAAGCAGGAGGGTAGGATAGCGAGATCCTTTTTGAAATAAAGTGGACCAAAGAAGCCCTGGCTACCTATCCATCTATGGAGAACAGGGCAAAACCAGCAACAAACTTCAAACTGAATGTGATAGCACATGGCGGTAATCCCAGCTCCTAGGTGAGTCAGGAGAAAAAAAGAATTGGGGGCATGCTGAGCTTCATAGCAAGACCTTTCTCTACAACACTTCTTTCACCCCATAAAATTGGGAGCAATGACCATTTTTTAAAAAAAAAAAATATGCTGATAGCAGAGCAATCAAGAAAGGTGCATGAAGAAATAAGGAAACATCCCATCAATAGAAAATTTTAATGTAATTTACAGTATTTGACAAGATAAAAATTATTGGCAAGCCCATACTTCAAAAAGTAAAGACTTAAAAATCAAAATAAGATGTAAAACATCATAAATTACATAATGTAAGTGCTCCTTAATTTATGCCAGTTGTATTTCCCAATACACTTACAGTAGTCAAAAATATATTTCATACACTTCACCCACCTGTGATGTTTAGTGTTCATTTGTAAACAGGAATAAATTGAAAGACACTTAAGAATTTACTTAACACACAGTTCTGATTATGTCCAGAGACTGCTGGATCATGGGTTGGGCTTGGAGATTTCTAATTAAATCGATAGATTCAGTGAATGATGATTTCAAAGTCTGAATAGAATATACAGAAATGCTTGGTGGATGAAGGGGGGTGCCCAGTTGAAAACAATGGGTGAGTGGTGGTATTTCTTAGAAGGGTCCACTTTGGTCTGGCCCAGTCCCATCACTTCTCTTCCTTTCCCAGGTGCCATGTGACACTGCTGCTCTATCTCATTCCATATCAACGATATTCTACCTGCCACGTGGAGTAATAGAGTCAGCCAACCTTTGGGTATAGTCTCTCAAAATGTAAGCAAAGGAAACTGTTCCTTTCCTTAAGATTTTTCTATATGTATCTGGCACAATGGTAAAAAGTACTGAATATCATAGTTTTGGTCCCAGTTCCATCATAACAGCTAATGCTCTTGATCATATGGTCAGTATGGAGGGACAACTCATTGATGTTGCCCAGACACAGAAAGTATAAAGCCAGGGGTATTAGGAAACTCTTTAATGCACACACTTTCTGCCATTCAGGGAAGAAGAAGAACGAAGGTCTAGTGATGTGTATACAATTAACGAAACTGTACTGTACTCTTCAAATTTTGTTAAAATGACAGACTTGGCTGTATATTTTCAGGATACTTCTAAAACTAAGCACAATGAATGAAACATCAGCACTTCCTTATATGCACATGGGCATGCTCTGCTCCTACATAAAGACAGATGTTTCCTTTGTAACAAGCTGGCAAAACAGTGTTTTCTTTACTTTACAATGTTCTCCTTCAATAATAAAGATAACAGGTGGTTTCCAAAAAGTCTGGCCTTTCAGGATTCAGGTTGCTAACACAGGGTGTCTAATGTGCTTTCCAGATGGAGTATGCTTCATGCACAACTAGTTTAATATTCATAAGAACCTGGTATGGTGGGATTTGCAGCCCTTTTTTGCTAGATGAGAAAGCTGAAAATTAGAAATGTTAAGTGAGAAAAAGTGGCAGAGGTTAGATTGAAATTAGATGAGTCGCCTCTATGAGCTAGGTTCTTACCCAGGATGTTAAGCCAAGAGAAGAAATGAGAATTCAGATTAACTGCAACGTGAGTTGTTATTATGATATAGAAGTAAAGACACACGCACGCATGCACACACACACACACACACACACGTTCACACACACACTCACACACATGCTCACACACACGTTTTTTCTCTCTCTCTCACACACACAGACACACACGCACACACACGCTCACACACACACAAGCTCACACACATGCTCACACACACATTGTCTCTTTTACATTTTCACTCGATAAAGGGAGGCAATTTATAGTTAAAGAGATGCTTGGAATAAGAATATAAAGAAATAATATGTCTTATTGAGACCATCTTAAACTTTAGCAGAAGTATAAAACAGAGAATTAGTGATTGCATCTATACAAGACGTATATAGCGTACTTATATACTTACTATCAATAATTTCCTCCTCATGACATTTTAAATTTTAAAGGAAAAAATTCCTCATCTACTCTTTTTGTTAGCTAAATACAAAGAAATTTGTTTATTTTTAATAAACATTTTAAGCTATATATACAATGTACTCCCTCTGCGAAGATTCCCCTAACATGTAGCTTAGGAGAAGTAAGGGCTATGAAAATATTACTTTATCAGGGATGCTAATTTTAGAAGTAAAGTCCTTTTCCCAATGTCTTTTGTTTTTGTACCACAAAGTGTAAAAATCATGGATGGGCTTAATAACTAAATTATGCTGGCTCTGCCATAGTTTTACACCATATCCTTCCATAAACTTAGTATACGTTAATCTCTCCTTTATTTGTCTCTAGAAACTGATCTCAGAAAATCATTTTAGTTGTATAATTAAGAACCCATAATTTTATGTCACTCCTGCAAGTGTTCAGGAAAGTTAAAGTTCATATTAATTTTGTTGCTCTTTAAAGTCAGATAGTAGTCTAGATTAGAGAAGTACACTCAATCAAATAGATATTAAGAAAAAAAATCTCTTTACTCTTCTGAAAATCCAATACTATTTCTAGAAGTTTAAACTTAAACAAAAACTACATAAATATCATAATATGTCATTTAAATTATTCATATATAAAAAGTATCAATTGTCTCAGGGTTTACATGGTTGGGAATGTCCCTCAATGACTAAAATCATTTGAATCTTATGCCAAGAATGTGAAAATTGTATCGGATGCAATGTACAAGTTTCTCACATTAAAAATATAACTTGTGCATGTAAGAAGTTAAGCAAAATGTTTTCCTTTCTCTCTCAAATATTTATAGTGGGTTTACATTCATATAACTATAAAAACTTCACTCCTAGGATGAAGCTGCACCGAAATGCAATGTATCAAAGTCATAAGTTTATAAATACCCAATGTCTTCATAATATAAACAAATAACACACAAAAATAATTATGACTATAACAATGTTCTTACTCTAGGCAAAATGGCATATTTAAGAGAAAAGGAAATGACAGGATGTGAAAATATGGCTGAGCCAGCAAAATTTAGATTTTCAAGCCCATATGTGACTATTACATTTGTGAGTTAATAACAAAAGACATTGGGAAAAGGACTTTATATCTAAAATTAGCATCTTTTGTAAATTGATAATTTTCATAGTCCTTACTTTATAACTGTGATATATATATATATATATATATATATATATCTATAGGTGTGACCTTCCAAGTATACACACACACACACACACACACACACACACACACATGGTGTAGCTCTTGACAGGTGGACTGTGATTGTTATTCTTGGTTGCCAACTTCATTGCCAATAAAGGAATGAACTTTTTAACAAGGGCAAGCGTGAGCAGGTAAAGCAAAAAAAGTTTCCTTCTTCCATGTCCTTTATATAGACTGCCATCAAAAGATGTGGCCAACATTAAAGACTGATTTTCCCACCTGAAAAGAGATGGATTAAAGATGTCTTCCCACTGCAATTATCAAGATAAGAAATGAATCTTCCTACTTTAAATGATCTAAGTAAGAAAACTCCTTCACAGATATACCCAGTCATTTGGGTTTTAGTTAATTCTACATGAAGTCAACTTCTTTTGATTCCAGAGTATATAGAAGACCAGGTGAAATATTCATTCCTGTAGACTAAGTAACTATTGGATGCTTGGATTTTTGTGCATAAGGAGTCATTGTTGGATTAGCTGAGCCACAGTCTGCAAGTTGTTCTAATAAATTTTCTTTCTATAGATACATGATAGATAGCTAGATAGATATAGACAGAAAATAGATAGAGATAGATAGAAATAGATGATAGATTCATATTATAAGTTCTGTTCCTCTAGAAATATGACTAATACATATGATAATGATGAAGTACTCCAATGACAGCTTAACACCCTTGGATGCGAAACAAAAAGGAGTAGCAACGAACTTCAAAACATAGTTTTTGTCCAATTGGGATAGTTACAGAAATTATCAGTAGATGCCAAGCAATGAAGATTTCATGCAGAAGTTTCTGGTCTGTAGATGCTCCCTCCCTCCCTGGGAAGTCCTCTGTCTCCCTGACTTCCTGTCTAGCCTTCTTGGCATCTGAAGAAGCAGGACTGGCAGGCCACCAGCAGAGTGTGCCCTTCAGCTGCCCCAGACACTACATTTCACAGGAAGAAAGTAAAATCCTATGTGGAATTTCCTTTGCCTCTTAAAAGATAATTCTGTGGTCAATTCAAATCTTGCGTCTTCTCCCAAAGTTCAAAAGTTGAAGGATCTGGACAGAAAATTAGACCAGTCATCTTTCCATTTTGACAGCTCCCCCTAAGGTCAAGGACAGAAAAATCACAAGAATAACACAGAGGTCCTGAGAATTTCCCACAGGACTAATAATGTACAGACAGGGAAAGACAGGACCAAAGCCTTGAGCAGAAGAGGTTCAGCATCTCCTGCCAAGACTGAAAACCATCGAAGTTACTCAAATGAGAAATAAGGAAGCAACACAGGTCTTGAGGAATGTTTATTTTACAAGGTCACTGGTTTGGAATGACACCAAGAAATGTCATCTCTAGAAAATCTGACAAACAAAAATTAAATAACATAAAACTCTTAGAAATATTCTTTTACAAACTTTGGTTAAAGAGGTGGCCCAAATAATACAAAAATATATTTGCAGCATATTAGACACACAGGTTTAATTGGTTTCAGGAGTTAGAACAGAGAAAAAGGAAAAAACTTAGTGTGTCTAGAACTATTAGTGATGTAAAATGCCAGGATTATTTTTCAGAATTCCATAAAACTTTAAGAATGCAAAAGTGAAGAACAAACTCCTTATTGTGCTCATGTCAAGCATACTCTTCCAGGACTCTGTTTTCTAGAAGTTATATAATTATTAAATTAATCACTCAGCAACAATTGTGAAATCTATTAAGTTCTTTTAAGTACTACTGGCATCTATTGGAACATTATAAGTCACATTAACATCAATTTTCCACATGAGGAAATTGGATAAAAAGAAGGAGGAGAAAGAGAAGAAGAGAAGGAGGAGGAGGAGGAGGAGGAGGAGGAGGAGGAAGCAGCCAAGCGAGGTCCAATATCACAGAGAACACTGGTAGACTCAAATTAGAACTCATTTGTCTGCTGCTGCCTTTAATGTTCTGTGCACACTAGATGTTAATTATTTTGCAAAAGGTAAAAAGGTAAACAAGTTGGGGAAAAAGAAGCAAATTGGGGAAATCTGAACAATTTTTGAACTATGAGATAGGTCTAAGTTTCAGAAATTTCTAATCTCACTTCATAACAGCCCCATCAAAGAATATTGTGTCTGATAGATTGTTGAGTGGTTCAGAGTGAAATCATGTGATGGGTTAAGTGTGCTATGCTTGACATGTATGAGGGTGTTTGGAACAATGCATAGCCTAATTTATAATAATCCATTCCTGCATTTTAAGTTCTATTTGGGTCTAATGAATAACAACAGACTATCAAACTGAAACTGAGACATACACTAACACTATAAATTTTTAAAGTAATATGAGCTAACATTTGTCTCTGCAGAAGTTTAGAGTCTGGTTATATTAGAAAATTTTCTGATTCTGCTGATAATTCACCAGGGTATGTGTCATGAAACTAAGTGTGCTGGCTTTGGCTCAGTCCTCAGTAAGGACTGTGAAGAGAGATTGTTTAAAGGACAATTAGAAAACCTATGTGGAAGGAGATATTTGTCAATTAAATATCTATACAATAGGTATCTATATGATGTTGGTATAATAATCACTGCTGGAAATGCAAAATCTATATTGGGAAAGGTGTAATTCAGTAAAGAGGTTAGACAAATCTGGAAGAAGTCATACATCTAAGTTAGGGAGATATCTCAGACAGAAAAATGCTTGCTGAGTGAGTGTGGGGAACAAAAATCAATTTCATGATACTCATGTAAGCCTTTAATCAGCACCAGGGAGGTGGTGACAGGAAATCTCTGGGATTACTGGCCAGCCAGTCTAGTTCCAGGTTAAATGAGAGACTCTGCCTCAAAATAAATATGGAGGACAGGCAAAGGAGACAGCCATGTTGACTTCTGCCCTCCCTCCACCTGTGTTTTCATGTGCTCTCTTTCTCTCTCTCCTCCCTCCTTCTCTCTGCTCTATCAGACTCCTTGCATTAAAAATCCCTTTATCACACAATAATAATGGACACATTACCTTGGGAACTAATATCGTAATTTTCTTGGTGTTTTTAATTGTCATGTAGAACATTTCTAACTATTTTTTTAAAATAGAGTAGCTTTTATATTTAATCAGAGTTCTGTATTTTAAAACCTACAAATGATACTTTATAGCACTTATCAAAGAAATATATTTATAGATATATGTAACTTCATGTATGAGATTCATATTACAGGCCTAGTATCACAAGCCCCATAATATCATCTATTCATGAGACTGAAGCAAGAGTTTTCTTAAGTCCTTAAAGTTCAGCCATAACTACACAGTGTGTTCAAGGTCAGTATTCACAACTTAATGAGTCCCCGTCTCAGTGTTAAAAAGTCTTTCATATGGACAGAGGAAAAGCAACTTAGACTGAGTAAATATTGCAAAATAAAATCCAAGAAGTATAATTTATTCAATAAAATTATAGCATAATTATTTTAGAATTCAGAAATGAAAACTATTAATGTTAATTTATTTCCCAAAGAGATTAATTTGGCTCTCTGGAGTATTTTTCACAGTGATAAGTCTACATAAAAATGTATTAAACTTTTATTAATTCATATCTGCAAACTACTCAACAGGGTAGTCTTTTATTTCAAGCATGAATAAAAAAATCCAGAGATTGTTTAACTAGTAAGTTTCATTCTTTCTGTAAAAGAACTTTACTCAATCACAAAGAGCTGAAACTATAATATTCCTATTTATTACAAAAGCCTTGAAGGGAAACTATAACCACAGTAAAAACACACAGACTCACTCTATTTCCAAATCTACATGTGGAAAAATATAGAATTTACAACCAGCAAATGATTATTGTTGAGTATATTAAAGCTCATATAGTGAGCATAAAAGTATCCAGCTATAAAATTTCATTAAAAACAAAAGAAATTGCAAGACTTTGTGGCACAGCCCATAATCTAAAATCCTCGAAAGGCTGAGACAGGAAAATTCAAGGCCTACCTGAGCCACAGAGTAACTTCAAGACCAACCTAGGCAATTTACTGAGATGCCATTTCAAAATACGAGGATGATAAAGGTGGTGATGATAGAGGTGATAATTCGATGGTGGTGGTAGTAGTAATGGTGGTGTTAATGGTAGTGATGATGATGATAGTGATGATGTCGGTAGTGGTGATAACAGTGGCAGTGATGGAGGTGATGATGGTGATGATGGTGGTGATGATGATAATGATGGTGGTCGTAGTGGTAATTATGATTGTGGTGGTGATAATGATGATGGTGGTTGTGGTGATAGTGATGGTAGTGGTGATTGTGATGATGGTAATGATGCTGATGTTGATGATGGTGGTGATGGTGATGTTGGTAGTTATGATGGTGGTGGTGATGGTGGTGGTGGTGATGATGATCATGGTGGTGGTGATGATGATCATGGTGGTGGTGGTAGTGGTAATGATGATGGTGGTGATGGTGGTGATGATGATGGTGAGAGTGATAATGGTGGTAATGGTGGTGGTGATGATGATTATGGTGGTAGTGGTAATGATGGTGGTGCTGATGATGGTGGTGATGGTGATGTTTGTAGTGATGATGATGGCAATAGTGATACTGGTGGTGATGGTGGTGATGATGATAATGGTGGTGATGTTGGTAGTGATGATGGTGGTAATGATGGTGATAGTGATAATGGTGGTAATGGTGGTGGTGATGATGGTGAGAATGTTAATGGTGGTGATGGTGAGAGTGCTAATGGTGGTAATGGTGGTGGTGATGATGATTATGATGGTGGTGGTAGTGGTGATGATGATGGTAGTGATGATGGTGGTGGTGATGATGGTGAGAATGTTAATGGTGGTGATGGTGAGAGTGATAATGGTGGTGATGGTGGTGGTGATGATGATTATGATGGTGGTGATAGTGGTGGTGGTGATGATTATGATGGTGGTGATGATGATGGTGAGAGTGATAATGGTGGTGATGGTGGTGGTGATGATGATTATGGTGGTGGTGGTAGTGGTAATGATGATGGTGGTAGTGATGATTGTGGTTGTGGTGATGGTGGAAGAGGTGGCAGTAGCAGTTATGTTGATGATAAAGCTAGGGGTATGGCTCAGTGGCAGAGCACTTTCCTGGCATGTATGATTCTGTATTGTAATCTCTAGAAGTGCTCTTCCTTATCCCCACCCCGAACAAGCAAACTTAACTATGTCCGCAGCCTGCTGCTAGGGAGTCAACTCTATAGTAGGATAAACTTCAGCTCTTTGTTACTGACTTCTACAATAGTACCTATGATCCTAAAAATGCTTAACCTACCTCTAGCAGTATGAGTGCTAGGAAAAGCCATCTAACATTCTTCAGCTAGCTGGCTATACTGGACTTAATACACATCATGTCCTTTTAAAGGTTGTATGTTTTAGAATCTAGACATACAGAAGGAACCCCTACAAAGAATGGAGGGGGAAAGTTACAATGATAGAACTGTAGGGCTAGGTCAAAAACATTTCAGAAATTTAACTTCCCTATTATTATTGACCAAAAATGTCCCTTTAAACATCAAAGTTATCTTGACCTAGTTTCTTTTAGAATTCTCATCACAAAGCAACAAATAAACCAGATTAACACACTGGAACATATTCACCTAAGAAACAAGACTGTGGCACTCTGCCTCTTCCTGCCTCTAGTATCTTAAAAAGTGAACATTTCCCACAACGTTTCTAAGGTAGAAACATAGAATCCCTTCATAAATAATATTTAAAATATATCCCAGGAAAAAGTGATATTCTAAGAATTCACATTAGAGTTGGCAATTATCTGGTATGTTAATGATTTCAGCTGGTAGGACACATCAGAAAGATGGATGATTGATGGAAAATTGGTTGTATACAGATCCATGGCTCACTGGGTGATTTATTTTCATACTCATTATTTTATCCCACACAGCCAGCTTTGCTTAATTTGTTAAGGTAAAGTTTCCTTACTCTTTTATATTATTTCCCCTATCACCTAATGACTGTGGAAAGCATAAAGGCTGATTAATGGAAGATTTTTCTCAAGTAGAAAACATGGCATGCTTTTCTTGATATTTTATATAAAGTGGCATAAAGCTGTTAAAGAATTTCAGTGCAACAATTGCTGAGCTACCATGGGATTTTCTTGAGCATGCTATTTTGGAGCTTAATCCAGTTGGAATCATAGCAGTTATGAGGGCTAACATGTAGGATACAGCAGCTTTCCTGCATGCTTCAAAATATAAGCTCTATTATGGCACTACAACTAATCCTATGTAGCTGCAACACTTGTACTTATTTTTATGTATGTACCAAGGGGGAATATTTTCAATATTAAAACTTTTTAAATTCCATTTCTTTTTAAAATAATACATTTTAATAAAGTGATAGGGTAGAGTATAATAATTTGATACACGTACACAATGTGTAGTGTTCATCTTAGAGGAATTAGCATCTTCACTCTCTTTTCATTTCTTTGTTCTCAGAACATAAGAGCACCTTTAAAGCTTCATATAATATGTACTAGGTTTTTGTGCACTGCCCATCACTCAGTACTCAGTGCTGTCCTATAATAGAAAACATTCTCTCTATCCAACCATGTTTACTGCACATTATCAGACTTCCCTTGTTCAATCTCATCCCCCAATGTCCTATCATCTAGAAAATACTATTTCACCCTTTTCTTTGAAACTGTTTTTAACTTCTGCATATGAGGTGGCAAGTGGTATTTGCCCTTGTGTGTCTGATTTACAACACTTACACAATGCTTTCTAGCTCTTTTAATTTTATTGCAAAAGACAGAATTGCATTTTTCTATGGATGAATTATTCTTTGTGTTTCTGTCTATCTATCTCTGTCTCCCTCTCTTGCACACACACACACACACACACACACACACCACACACACACTGTGTCTATATGTGTACACCCAAGTTCATGTGTATTACATTCCTTTATCCAGCATCTGTCAAATGTCACTTAGGTTGATTCTGTGTCTGGATGTTTTCACTACCATAAACA
Source organism: Sigmodon hispidus (assembly GCA_004025045.1). Lineage (NCBI taxonomy): Eukaryota > Metazoa > Chordata > Mammalia > Rodentia > Cricetidae > Sigmodon > Sigmodon hispidus. The sequence goes on from PVIH01015221.1 coordinate 45,967, forward strand.
GTGGTACAATATGTATGAGAACATATCTCTTTGTTATGCTGATTTCATTTTCTCGCAAAAATACGCAGACTGGAGACAGTTCATTCAAATAAATCTATTATCTACTTTAAAGAATTTCCATACTTTCTCCACAAAGGTTGCATTAATTTACATTATTTCTAGCAGTTAATAAACTGTGTTTTTCTTTGTATTCCTAACAAAATCAATTTTTGCCTTTTAAAAAATAATTTTCATTCTGAGTATCAAAAGATAAAATCTTGTTCTAGCTTAGATTTACACTGGCTTAGATGCTAGAGATGTTAAATATATCTTCTTTGCAACTTTACTTGCTAATTCTATTATTTTACGAAATGCCTATTCAGACTATTTTGGATATGTTAATACAATTATTTAAAAGATTTGTACTATGTTCCTGAGCTCTTTAGGTCTTCTATTATCCTTCTGTCATATGACTAATTTAAAATTAAAATTAATGACAGGTTATATCTTATCTGCAATATTCCTTCTCCTGTGCATAAAATTTTGCTTTGATATAATTTCATTTTTCTAATTTTTCATTCTATGCCTCAGGATCTTATACCAGATTTTGTTGCTATTGTTTGATTGATTTTCTTGTGTTTTTCTTTTTGTGAAAATTGCTGTCAGTATTACACCAGCAGACTTTTGGCTCCATGCAGCTTTGGTGAACCTTAGGAGATTTTTTTTTCTGTGAAGAATGTCATTGGTAGTTTGATATAGATAGAGTTAAATCTAGAAATTAATTTGGATAGTAAGGGCATTTTAACAATACTAGTCTTCCAGTCATAAGCCTGAGAAAGTCTTCCTGTTTACTCGCATTTTTAATGTTTTTCTCTTGAGAGATTTGTAAGTTTTGTTATACAGATCATGTACTTCCTTGGTTCAATTGTTTTGTACATGTTTTTACTTGTTTAGCTATTATAAACTATAGATGATGGCTCTATAGTTTATTCCACAACAAGTTCTTTGTCAATATCTAAAATTTTATTGATTTTATTGTTAGAAACTTTATTCAGTTTGTTTATTTCTTTCGATGGCTTCATGAATCCTTCTGGTTTCTACAGAATAATGCCCTCTGCTAACAAGTATTATTTCCCATATCTCCTTATTTTATATCTATGTGCTGTTTATCTCTTCCCAATGCCTATGCCCTCTAGTTAAAATGTCTAGTACTGTTTTCAGTAAGAGTAGATTAAATGGATATCTTAATTTTATTCTAGGGCTCACCAAAACCATATTCAGCTTTTCCTCACTCCACATAATGGATGCTGGGAGCTTCTCATTTATGGCCATTGTTATGTTTAGATATGTTTCTTGCATAGTTAATTTTTCTTATGCTGAGTATCATTGAATGGTTTTTAGTACCTGTTTAGACAATCATATCATTTTTTGTCCTCTATTCCACCAATGTGATATAATAATTATGAATTTTTATATGTTGAAAAATAATACTTCAGAGTAGAGGTTTTATAGACAGAATTAAAATACCTGGTCAATTAGCACAATAAATCAGGGTTAATATAAATGTTTTATATATATGATTCTTATATTTTATGTAATACAGAATTCATTTTAAATAAAGCACAAGCTAAAGATGAATATTGTAATGAGAAGAAAATGAACAAGAATTGAAAAATTAAAATTATTAAAATCGTATTGCTATGAAATAAGAGAAAAATTATATATGCAAAATAAAAATGAACAGAGACATGTTAAACTCATCTACCCACGTAATAAATGTAATAAATGTAAATCCAAGGACTACTCCAGTTTAAAAAAAAAAAGAAAATTGTAGATAAGACAATGAGAGAACATCCAATTCTATTCTTTGTTTTGATAAAGGATGAGAATAAAAATTCTAAGTATTAAGTAGAAATACAAAGAGGTTAAAAAGTAAAGGATAAAAAATATGTTATACAAGCCATAAGTCAGAAAATAGGCATAGGTACACTAATACCAATGTAAACTTAAAGACATAAAGTATTTTAGAGCTAAATATGAATATCTTATATCAATAAATTAGTCTGTGGGGCATTTTCTTGATTGATGACTGTTAAGGGATGACCCAGATCACTGTGGGTGGTGCCAGGCCAGAGCAGGAGGTTCTAAGATGTGCAAGGAAGAAGGGTGGTAAGCCAAGAGGAACAAGGCAGCAAACAGTACCCCACCCCACCGCCACCCCATCCCAATGGTCACTTCTGCATCAGTTTCTGCCCAGACTTCACTCCATGATGAACTACAAACTATAATGCAAAATAAATTCTAGAATCTTAATCTTATACAAAGTTTCAGAGAGAGATTAAAAAGGGACATTCCTATTTTATTAAAGACATGTGTCACCGTAATTAATACCCAATCTCATATGCAAAAATAAAACATAAATTGAAATACCTAAAGAGCTTTAATTACAAACAATAAACCTTTTATCATTAAAGAACATAACAATATATAAAAAGAACAATCTTAAACACCTAAAAGTCAGGTTTTAATGACTCAATAGGATCTACTGCATGGATTCAAGATTACATTTAAAAAAGCATTCAGGGATACTAATTGTAATGATACAATAAAGATTAAGAATGGATCAGCATCTGCATAGAGATATGAATGTGTGTGGCAAGAGCAAACCTCTATTTATAACAAATAACTGGTACTCAATAAAACAGGGAAGAAAGGGCATATACTGCCTGTCATTCTGATAAAGAACATAACTAAAATCCATAGCTGAATCACAGTCAGTTGTGAAACAATGAAAATGTGACATAAAAGGAATGTTACTGTCAGTTGAAGATGAAAAATGAGACTTCATGGTTGAAAAAAAAAAGTTCAGACACAAAATACAACATATTTGTTTTGTGTGTGATTGAAAGGGATTCAAAAACTTGCTTGTGGCTATAATTTACAAGCAATCAGGCTCATATCTACATTCTCTGAAGCTGATATCCCTGTGTAAGCTTCCATGCATAGCAAATTAATTGAAGCTATTTTGAGCTGTCCATCAGTGCAGATATATACCTAAGAAGAATGGAATGGTGAGGATGACAACAAGATGCTGTTGTTTTCTGGAGGCACAGGAAAGGGTGGGAAAGATGGGGCTGGAAGAAGCCTGAAGGGAGAAGTGACTGAGAGGAAACAGCATGAATGGAGTTAATTAGATATGGCAGGATGCTCTAGGCCTTTAGAAGTACACAAGATACCAAAACCTGGCCCCTTTGGGAAAAAGAAAATAGCGTCAGAAGTAGAGAAACATAGCTCTGTAATAAAGTGAAGTGCCCAGCTGCCAGAGGCAGGGTACCAGCAAAAGGAAGTTTTTAAGTGTAATGCCACAAATGAAGCTAAGGCATTAAATACCAAGTGCTATGTAAAGATTTTGAAGTAGCAGTCAATGAGACCATTTAGAGAATTATCAAAGTAATCAAAATTTGTAAATAAGGAGTCAGGTTTGAACCATGAACAATTTGAGTACACTAATATTCAACTAGCATATATTAAAAACAAGTGAACAGTGGAATGTGGAAGCCTATACATCTTTTCTAAACACATATCAAATAATATTATTTACTCATTCAGCAAATGAATTTGCACCAACCCTGCCTTGGGCAAAGGGGTAATCATCAGGGAAATGAGAAGTAGCTTATCTTAGAACTCAGAGCTTTGTCAAATGCCATAAAGAGGAAAAATCATATGGGGTAGAATTCTAGAGAACCAGTTTTAGCAGCTCTAGAAACTATTTAACAATAACAACAAAAATATATGCTAAATGTTTTAAAGTTTCAAAAAACAGTCTAAAGGAGAGAGTCTTGAGGCTCGCCACATCTCTCTTCTTAACTGAAGCCACTACTGCAAGGAACTAAGAAAGACTTTCAAATAGTAAAGTCACCTGCCTAGGAGTAGTTTATGATAATCAGTACCTGAAGAAACACTGCAATAAGGATGACCAAGCTTTCACTTCTTTTCCACACACTGATCTCGTTAATGGAAAATATTCTTTCCTTCACTCATAGTTGACATGGGGACTTCTCTTTGTAATCCCTGCTCTGTATGGGGAGCCGAGCAGCAGCTGAATCGCAACTATCTATTCTTGTTGAAGACCTCTTTCAACCCCAGTATATGGCTGTAAGGGCTGTCTGAGGAGGTCACCTGAGGAGGGAGCACCTTGGTGTACACGTGTCAGGAAAACTTGCATATTGAAATGGGAGAGACACAGGCCCTAGAGAGTGGCATCTGATGTACAGGGAGATTTTAGAGAGTATTACGATAGACACCTTTGCTCAACTTTCTTGCCCCCTAAATTTTCTTTCTTTTTTTTTTTTCCTTCTTTATTTTGTATTTATCAAAAAAATAAAACAGTAAAAAGAATTTAAAATGCAGAAGAGTTAACAATAACTATACAGAGGATAAGAATCATAAGCATGGCTTATCAAGGGTAGAAATACAAATAAGATTGCTACACATATATTTTCTTTGTGTTCAGCTTTCCCTATATATCCTTATTCAAGGTCTCTTCCCCCTCCCAACACATCTGGTCATTTTTCTTCTCTG
>PVIH01015222.1:0-50524 GCA_004025045.1 Sigmodon hispidus
TGAGCGAAGTCTCACAAACTCAGAGAGATAAGCAGGGGATATACTCACTCACTAGTGGTCTCTAAACAAACAAACAAGAAAAAAAAGCCAAACATGCCCAAGCGGCAAACCACAACCACGGAACAGCTTGGGATCAGAAACACCCTGGACTGACCCTTCAAACCCCAGTCCAACTATAGGAACACCTGACTCACTCTTGGGAGGGGGGGAAAGAACTGGATTTGGCCAGAAGTGGAGACTGATCTAAGCATTATTGGGTTAGTGGGACCCTAGGACTGTCTGCTCCCTGCCCAGGGAGGGGATGGGGAGTTTCAGAGAAGAAAAATGACCAGATGTGTTGGGAGGGGGAAGAGACCTTGAATAAGGATATACAGGGATGGGAAAAAAAAAATTCAGAGGGAAAGATGAACACAAAAAAATATATATTAGCAATCTTATTTGTATTTCCACCCTTGATAAGCCATGCTTATCATTCTTATCCTCTGTATATTTATTGTTAACTCTTCCACATTTTAAATTCTTTTTACTGTGTGTTTTTTTTTTTTTTTGATAAATACAAAATAAAGAAGGAAAAAAGAAAAAAAAAAAAAAAAGAAAACCAGCCAACCAAACTAGATTGCAGCCAGCACAAGTTCATTCAAAGACAGGCACCGAGATTATAGGATTAACAGGAGACCTGGAAATTCATCTGGCACCACAGTGTAAGCATTTGGGATGGTTCTGCTGTTTGTTAGCTATAGTTTCCAATGAATTGGAAATGTCAGGAAAAGTTACTGATTAGAAAGTACTATGAGCCATATCTCTTCAGATCTTTTTTTCCCTGTAAAGGTAATTCTGCAGTTAGGAGGTTACTAAGGCTAACTGTACCTCTATCTGCTTCTCAAGTGCAAGAAAAGGAGCCAATGCCATTGACTACTTTTCAGAGAGAGAGAGAGAGAGAGAGATCATATTTACTAGGTTTCTCATAGTTAGGGAACATTTTAGATTTTAATTTATGGAGTGGCTTAGAAGAGGTATTGTCTACAAAAAAGCTAGTGGGCTTATTTGGGTTCATCATTGGCAGTGAGGGCCGTGGTTACAGTTTCATCCTTGTCAGCCTTCCCATCACCCTCTTCCCCTGGGTTCTACTCATCTTAGGAAGAATTTGCCTTGCACTCAGAAAGCTTTATACCAGGACTCTTTGATTGAGATACACTGACCATTCCCACAAATACTGCCATCATCTACTTCAGGACCTCTCATTTTGCCAACCAAATTCAAATACCTTAGACCTCGGAATGGAAAGAAGCAGAAACAGCAGCAGTAGCAAAAGGGTACCTAGTGGCTGACCAAGTCAGCAGCTCCTCCAGTTTTATTAAACCTCTGTAGAAACATATGTGTTCAGTGTGTGAGAGGCATTCTTCAGTCTTACATGTACAGTCTAACTAAAATAATTATCTGTTATTTCACATATATGGCCTCTGGACATTTTGCCATCTCTCTAAATTCTCAAAGGTCTGTATTCTAAGAGTCACCTAACAAGCCTATCACATAAAGATTTCTCTGGAATAGAAATGCCCTGTTTTAAAGCTCAGCATTTTGTGTTTCTACTGGGCATCAAGTAAAAGACAACAAATCTTTCCTTCATTAATTTGCTGTTGTCAGGTGGCTTGTCACAGCAATGAAACAGATAACTAATACAGTGACACTGAACAAATAACTTCTCTATTCTTTATTTGGAAAGGGTAGATAGGAAATGAGCATGCCACAGTGTTTGGACAGTTCCTGATGATGTCAGCACTAAGTAAACAGGACTATGTTGTGAATATACTCCTATCAATGATACAAATGACTATGCTTGAGCTTGATGACATTTACTCTTAAAATTTTATCACTTGTAAATTCACAAAAAAAAATCTAGGGATGTGTGTGTTTGTGTATGTGTGTGTGTGTATGTGTGTGTGTGTTTGTGTTTGTGTTTATACCTCCAAGGCTCTCGATTGTTCTCTTGATGTGCCAGTCAAAATGTTTATTTATTAAATGAAAGACTTGATCTATGACTAAATAAAAAAAACTCATTAAGGAAGTTTAAGTATGTACTAAAATGTGATTTAAAATAATGAAAACTTTGTATCTATTCCTTTTGCTCCTGAAAAGATGTCTCTTCCCAAAGCATGCCTAGCCACATAGTGACACAAATTCTCTATTTTGCAAGTGAAAATCTATCTTTTCCGGAGATATTCAATCCACATCTCTTTTCTTCCACCCCCTTCCCCCGATGAAGCTGGTCATTGTTAATAATCCCAAAATCTCACAGACACCGTCACTCATTTGTTCCTACACAGGGCTGCTTTGAGCACCAAGCTATTACCAAACTCGAGCATAATCATTGACTAATTTAAAATTATTACATCTGATGTCAATCCTGGTTCCAGCTTCACATTCATCTCAGTGAATCAAGATAAGTTGCTGGCATCAATACTACTGAAACTCAAAGCAGACAAAAATGTACAGCAATTTTTCTGATCTGTCTTGTATACATTTATGGAACACCCCACTCTCTGGACTTTTTCAGAATTACTGACTCTCTTGCCAACTAATTGATGAACCATTTATCTAAATTTAGGATCTGAGTGACTGTCTTGGTAGTATATATCTTCCATCTCAACACTTGAAAGACAGAGGAGAGCACATCTCTGTGAACTCAAGGACAGCCTGATGAACAGAGCAAATTTCAGGCAAACTATGGCTACATAGTGGAACTTGTTTCAAACCACAACAAATAAACAAGAACAACAATACAAAACTATATGATTACCTTTGATAGTTCTTTTCATGTACTTTGATCCACCATACTAATAAAATTTTGTCTGCCTATATATTTTTGTTAGGTAGGAGGTCTCCCTTTGTGGTCTAGGTTAGTGTGAAACTCCTAAAACCAAATGATGACCCCTACAGGCTACTTGGTAGTTGGAGCAAGGGATTTGCAGTGCCATACCTGGATGTGTTTATCTTTAAATAAAATTTCTTCCATTACTTCTAACATTAACTCTATTTATTAGGTAACTTGCTTATTTGTTTATTTTATGTGTGTTGATATTTTGCCTGCATGTTGTCTATTGGATCCTCTGAAAATGGAGTGACAGACAGTTTAAACTGCCACATGGGTACTAGGAATTGAACCCAAGTCCTCTGGAAGAGCAGTCAGTGTTCTTAAATGCTAAGGTATCAGTCCATCCTGTCCACCATTAACTATTACCTAAATTATTAAAGCAACTTCTTTCTGGCTACTCTGATTTTTCCTGTTGGTTACTCTGTCCACCACTATAGATACCAGGCTGGTTTTCCAAGTATAAATCAGACTTTTGCTCATCAATACACAGACAAGTGAAAGCTTCCATTTCAATTAAAATAAAGTACAAACATGTTCCCCCTCTTCCCTGTGATGCATAAGCCCTCTGGGTTGTCATGCCCATTTAAATCATGATCTTCCTGCCAGCATAAAGCACTTTTCCTACCCTCCAGTATTTATGTTTATTGTATGTCTCTGAGTTTCCTGTCAGAGCTAAGTAATCCTCACGCAGCTCTCAATTCAAATGTTCTCATTTCACAAAGGTACGCTAGGGCCATCTGCTTCCTTGTCCCACACTTGCTTTTCCTTGGATTGTCTTCTTCATTGTACTGAAAATGTCATTTGTCATGGTCAATTACATGTTTACCTCTTTATTTCTTGTCTCCCCATCTACAGCACAGGCAAGAATTTGTGTACAAGTTAATTTTTGTACCTTCTACATGTAGATAATTTATTGTATATTCAAAGCTTTATACACCACATTGTTTGAATGCCAAAATGTTTTCAAACATCTGGGAATGGTTTTGATATATATAGATATATGTATATATATATACATATGTACATATATATTATATACTGAGGTACAAGTAACAAAAACAAAGGAGGGAAGAAAAAGAAACAAAGTAAGGAATTAAGAAAGGAATAAAAAAGAGATGTGGAAGGGAAGGAGGAAAGGAAGAAGGACGGGAAGAAGGATGCTCTGGAGAGAGAAAATGTAACCACAGGGGTGGAGATAGTGTCTACCAAAAGAAAATAATAGAGGATTGACCTTTTAATATAGAAATGTCGATATTTAGAGACATTACACAAGTAAAATGTTTTGAGGTAGAAATACCATGCCACAGGCATGGATAGATCACAGCACAGAGATGCTGGACAAGGAGCATGAAGCTTTACCTTTCCTGAATCCCTTTTCATCATTTAGCCAGAACATGGAGCACACACTCTGTCATGTACTGTTTCAGCCAACCTGACAGTGTTCAAGAGGAGCTTATGCCTGCCTGTGTGCAGCCTCGCCTCTACTTTCCATCACTGTTACTCCAGTGGGAAAACGAAAGATAGACATGGGGAACCCGGTCAGATTTACCCACAGCTGTGCCCAGCAACAGACACAAAGAAAGTACTCAATAAACTGCCTGAGATAAGTGTACAATCATACAGTCACACAGTTGTGTGAACAGTTTATAACTTTAACATGAGTATCTTGAAAAGGGCAACATACTTCCTCCCTTCTCTCACCACCTCAGCAACTGAATGCAAGCTTCTGCTAAATTTCTAGAGCTTTGGCATTTCTCTACCCTTCCTCATATTACTCAGGCTCATTTTAAAAAATTCTGTACATCATAAATATGCGAAAATCTTTTTAAAGATTTTTACAGCGTCCACTCTAAAAGTATCCATACCTTTTTCTGCTCACACTTGCCCAAGTGACCCACCCAGCTGCCGCTTTGAATCAACACAGAGGGTTTCATACAAGTTACATAAACACCCTAATATGTTATTTAGAGAAGTCTGGATAAATGGAGCCCTGTTTATTAGGCAGCCCATAGGAACTGTACTGTACATGCCCCAATTTGGCAAAGCTTTGTTCTTCTTCCCCAAAATGAACGTACTTAGAGTGGCAAATCAGACTAAAACCTTCAACTGTTGACGAACTCACTGTCTGGTTTGTGGCAGCCAGAGATAAGGTGCACTCTAAAGAACCCCTTTCCCAGACATTACAGTAAAATTCTCCAGAAAGCTGGAAAGAACAAAACATGATTAACCTAGTTGCATAAAGAGCAGTGCTAGGCTGCAGCTCACTGGTGCAGGTTCGCAGCACAGGAGCAGGCAGCTGGCTACAAGGCTCCCTCAGGAGTCCCTGCCTCTTGTCCCCATGCTGAGAGTCCACAGCACTGTTTCGCAAGCTATATTTGGCTGAGTGGTTATTTCACTTTCTTTTTTTTCCTCTACTCATCTTATTCAGTGTCCCCATGCGAGGAGAAAGCAACCCAGAAAGAGCTAGCCAGTTGTTCGGGGCTCATTACTTAATTTCCTCTTTCTAAATAATTCATAAAGACGCTCTTAGCAGCTTGTTTTCCCTGAGAAGTGGCCTCACATCGTCTTGCTCCACACAGTGTCTGCTTCTTTTTTGCGAAATAGGCAGTTCTTGAATTCTGATCCTTCTCTTTTCTAAATTAGTAAAGATGGTAGGCTCAGTGTTTGTAATCAGACACCAATTGGTTCAGGCACTGGCATCTGCCCACACTTGATTCTGCCTCACTCTGCTGCTTAGGCAGGATCTAGAGCACCCTTTTCTGTCCCATGAGCTCATTTTACCTCCAAGAAAGCCATCTCTGTGCCTAGAGAGCTGAGACCCCCTTACTATTTAACAGTGACAGTTATGTCCCATGTATTTGTCTCAACTTTATTTTCTCCATGCATTATGTCATGAGCCTTGGGGACTAACATAGAAACTGTGTCCGGTGGTAATTTTTTTAAGGAATTGTCTTGGGTGTCCATTATGTCTCTCATAATGCAAAATCTGCCAGGTAGACCAGCAGGCTGGAGATGAGAACAGAGCTTCTGCTCCAGGTCAGGGGCAGTATCCTAGAAAAATGCCTTTTTCTTGGAGAAGGGGAGAGTGAGAGAGGTCAGTATTTGTGCTATTGAGACTTCTCACTGATTGACCGAGGCTCACCAATAGTCTATAAGGCTGTATTAACTGTCTATCATCACAAGCTGACTTCAACTAAAACCCAGACATGTTCACAATTACTTTTGTAAACATCAGGGCTTTGTAACCACCAAAGGTGATTCTGAAAATTAATAATCAAACATACCAAAGTCATTTGCTTATAAATATCTCAACAAGCTCCATAGTGGCTGTTTGCTGTAGATCTAGCCAACCTTGGATGCCAGCCTTCTGAAGGTGCGTTTGGAAGCTCTGCACTGCCAATCCCTTTCCCCCAACTCCTCCTCAGCCTCCACTCTTCTGTAAGTTTCCAGAGAACCATTTCCAGATCTTCCAAACTAGTGTTTTCTGATCATGTGTTCCTCTTGTGTGGAATAAAGAAAGTACTTCGGTTTTTTGTTTCTTAGAAGAGTAGTAGATTTCATATTATTTTACATGATTTGGTGACTATCTTTCTGAAATTTGATGGTAAAATTCAGAAGTTGTTTTTAATTTTGCTCAGTTTATACTGTGTGATTCTACCAGAATGACCGCTATATAAAATTAAATGATACCTTTTTTGTTATCTTATTAGGTAAGTTAATTTATAGTAGAGTAATTAACATTGTTTCCATTGATGAATATTTCCAAAAACATATGCAAAGGTCAAAATAACCAGACTAAAGTGTGAAGAGAGTCAAGTCATAGTATAGTATGAATATTTAGACTCTATCCAAACAACCTTCTTATACATTTCTAGACATGGTCTTGGGATGATGAGAATTTCAAATATCAAAGATAATTCTTTCAGAAAATCTGCCATAAAACAGATAATAGCTTTTTGACAGTTCCAGTACTGAGAAGAAAGGAGAAGAAAGAGAAGAAAAGGGAGGAGAAGAGAGATCAGAAGTAAGAAATGGCCAAAAAGACCAGATATATTTTTGATATTTAAAGTAGGTAACCATGAGTGGCCGTGAATAATTAATTAGAAGGAAATAACTAACAGTGGAAATCTTGAAATAAGCAAGTTTTTTACTTTTTAAGATTGAAAAATATTCTTATTTTTTTCTCTAGATGTAGCAAACTGTATAGTTGAGAACATATGGATTTGTCTGCTTGAAAACCACATAAAAGGTACCATGTAAGTAAAACATTTCAATATTTCAGTAGTTTTTTTATATTCTCTCCCATCTTGCTCTCTTAGATTTTGCTGAAGGCAGTTACTTCACAGCTATGTCTACTCTAATCATGTAAATTATGTGTGTCTTTATTTTTCTCTTGCTAAAATAGTGAAGTAAAAATACATAAACCACAAGATTATTCTGAAAATGAGTAAAACGCTACACCAAAGTCCCTTAACAGAAAGTACTTACTGAGAAGCTATGATATTATTATACATTACTTATTTTAAATGACCAATTTGATATACAATTATCTAATCAAATATCTTTGCACATGTCTAGATAAAATAATTGTAAGGTTTTTATGCTTAGATTATCAGACTAATTATTATCTCATAATCCCTCTATTTTAAACTATTTGTCATCTTAAATAAAGTCTGCTCTGGCTCTGCTTCAATGAGTATTTATTTAAAATAGATTAATGTAGGGTTGATTAATAATAGAGAAGTTAAAGTCAGTACAATGCTCACATTGACTCAATCCATATGTGACATTCCCTAGCACATTATTATCATGCTTCAGTTAATAACCACAACTGAAGACACAGTGCCCCAGTGCACCAGGAAAGAGAAGTTAGGCTGCAGAGATACAGTCCAGCTTTCCTTCAGCTGGTCAGTTTATTGAAGCCTACAGTAAAGACTCAGTGGGTTTTTACCATGGTAAAGACACTGCTAAGTAGATAATCAATTTATGTATGTTTGAACTCTAATTTACTTGGGTTCACGTAGGTTCCAGACTTTAACTAACTAACCTCTCCATCAAATACTGCTAGCAATTTTACAATGCTTGTGATAGTAGCTATGCAGTTATTACTAAGGGTGGATTGTTTGGAAGCAGGTCAGCTAGATTGTGGACTTTCAACAAACAGCATACCTGCTACCCAGTGGTGGCTAATATCTAACCCATAAATGCTCCCATGCCTTCATCCATAAGATGACAAAGCTAAAAACATTATCTGTTTCTCATTTACTGTGAGAATCAAATAGAATTGCTTTTGTAGCACAGTACAAACCACAAACACTACATTGAAGTAATTGTTGAAACTAAAGCAATGCGACTGTACACTATGTATTGCTAGTTGACTTCCAGTTTCCAGTCATTTGACATGTTTTTATAGAATCTGAAATAGGATTGCATTCCCCCCACCAGCACCCCCTCCCCCCAAAAAAAAACTCTGTCTCTGGATGAATAAAATTAAGAAAAGTAATTTTCATTCTATTTAGCCTTATGTTAAAAAGTTTGCCCTCCATTATCGGCATATTATCTGCATATGTCTAATGAAAGCATTGCTGGGTCTGGCTTATCATCCTAGATAATTATCTTAGCTCATTGCTTCACAATTGTGTTTAGCTGTAACATCACAACCTTCCTAGCCATACATTCTTAATTGTGATTCCATTCAACCCTTTATTACTGATATTAAAAGTACCAAAAAGCAGATAGCATTATCTTCAAGGAGATCCCAAAGCATCTTCCAAACCTGATGCTTAGTTCTAAACTGCTCAGCATGTTTGGCAAAATACTCACAATACAGCTATCTGTTTTTGGAATAAGTGCCCCTCTCCATTCTAGTTAATTGAAAACAACTCTCAATTGCTCTCCTGAGCATAAAGAACCAGGGATTAAGACATAGTAGCAGGAAAGTATCAGGGTTTTAAAGACTTATATAAACAACACAGTTGTTTGAGCAGTGACAAATAAATTCAAGCTCCCCAGGACACACTTGTTTAGGACTTTCCCAATTAGGCATTTTATTTGATCTTCGGGTCTGGGTGAGCCACAATTCTCTTGAATTGAAGAGGAGATTAATGGACCAGAGACAATGGCTAATTCATCTCCAGGGCTTTGTTCATTGCTCGTCTTTGCTAATTTAATACTGTTATTTCTAAACTTAAATAAATCAAAATGAGAATTGGGCTAGGGCAGTGCATCTCAAAGAGTCATACCATCACAGAGGCTTTTGTCAACACTTTTACCTTTATGTTAGAAATCTTGACTAGAAAATAAAACTTCCCCTTTAGAGAGTCATGAGCAGCAGAGGAGAGATATTTTGCATACCCTCTCAATTAGGTCTCCTTGTTGGAAACATGGAATATGGAGAATAACTTAGCCTGTGAACAAAGCCATTGACAATGCAATAAGGTTTTGGTATACGGACTGGATTGCTCACAAGGGATCAGAGGATAGTGAGTACAGTATGCAGCACAGATTTTTTTTTTCTTAAGCATTTTTTTCGTAATTGTGGTTCTAGCATCTACAAAGAAACACACAGCAAGCCGGAATGCTACTGTGATTTTTGTCCTATTCCTCATCTTCCGCATCTTCTCTTTATTCTAGAACTATCTCAAGACTGTGAACTACGAAACTTGCTTTATACCTTTATATGCCCTCAGCTTTGAATTTTGGAGAGTCCATCATAGGAGTATTTTCAGTAGAAAATAAATAGAAATTTTATTATGCTGAACAAAATAAAGTAATATTTTAATTCTACAACAAATCAAAAGATTTTTTTCACTAACACTCTGAGTACTGGCAATTCAATTAAGCAATGCTAAGAAAATGCATCCTTAAAGAAAGGGCCCATGTGAAAGCTTAAATTTGTAGTTTTTCAACTTTTTCTGATCAGAGAGTAAATTATAGGCTAACATATTGCAAGCTGAGCAGCTGAACTCAGGGTATCACACTTTTACATATATTTGCATTATATGCATATATATTCACACATATATTTAATCTCAAAAAACTGAAATTTTTCTTATCTGCATAGTAGTGTTCAGAACTATATGGAAATATCCAGCATTGTCCTTTAATTCAACCTTATTATTACTATCTTTGGTTATATAAAAAAAATTAATTAGAAACACAATTAGAGATAATGTTAAGTAAAATTCTTATTTTTTCATTTATAGCTTCATTTCTATGCAAAAATTGAAAATAATAAAAAAGTAGTCTATCTCAGGCTGAAAGAAGTATAACAGTGGAAGTTAAAGTTTGCTAGACTCGTGAGGCATCTAACAAATATCTTGTCGAAAGCTACTTTTAAATTTTTTGAAATTCTTAACATATGGAGAAGGGAGAAGCTCAGTACGTCTGCAGCACGCCAGCTCTTTTATTACTTCAAGCAGATTCTCATACAATCTAAGTTGTCGTTTTGTTTTTCTTTTCTCTTTGACTTCACATAAGGAGAGAATAGGAAGACTGAAGGTCCCTATGCCCTACTCTTCTATGGGCTAATCTATAAAAAGCATCCAAAATCTGCAGGGCAATTTTAAAGGTGGTATTTGAGGATGAGTCTCTGCATACTGATTACTTTTTACAATTTTCATTGTCACTTAAGTTACGGTTCTTAAATATCCATTCTCGGGCAGGATCCACTTGTCCTGAAAATGGCAATGGCTTCTGAGATTTGATGGGGGCTCTGAATCTTTTGCATCAAAACAATAAGATTATTTTATTTCATAAATAAGTGACAAACATCTACAGCTATCATTTATTCTGCTAAGTAAAGTTTACATATACTCACTGAAATATATTTACTTTAAATATGTATAAATACATTCCTGGAAAAATAAGAATTTCTGGATAAAAACTGTCTGAAAGGTGCAAGTCAGATTAATCTACTGAGAGATTAAATAAATACAACATAAGCATTTTAAAAAATAACTGCCACAATAATATATGTCTATTTTTGAATACATAGAAAAAGCAATACTGGATTTCAAAATAAAAACACCTGCATATTTCAGTACTCACTAATTCCCAAACAGTATTCCTAAAGGTTTACTACACTTAATTTCTAGCTTTAAACAGTGAACATTATTATTATCTTTTATTAATGGAAGGCCAAGATCAAGAAATAATATAGCTTAATTTTAATTAAAGTATGGTGAAACTACACAAAGAATTTCTTGTTATATTGTCTATATTACAATAGTAAAATGTAGAAGTTATAGTAGTTACAAATACACCAAGCAAAGCTGCATGCATGCCACACAGTCCTGCGAGCTGGAAGTTTTCAGATGAAGGACAAAATTAGAACTACTTTTTTTGTCATAGGGCACCTGGGAAAAAATAATGCAGTTGCTATGATTATCATGTGTCCACTAATTCTTGTTAATACAGCTTTTGAATGTACAGGCAACACTATAGAAATTGTCCTAATGAGAAAAAAATTTAAAGAATACTGTGGTACAGTTTGTCAGAGTTCCAAACAATCTGATGCATGGATATGCCCCCAAATGGAGAAAAGCCAATATCCACATATTTTAATATGAAAGGAAACAGGCTAACATTGTATTGACAGTAGGAGCATATGAACAGCAAAAAAATCAGAAGGGCTCCTGAAACTCCATCTCCCAAAAGTTAACTTTCTCTGGGCAAAAGAAAAAAATCATTTATTAGCAAGCAAATAGGGCCCATAAATGAAAAAAATTGAAACAAAGCCGAAGCACTGTGACTAAATACCACATAACAGCTACAAGTTAAAGCCCAACTTAACCATCTTATTACTTGCATTCAAGATGAAATTTCCAACTATTTATCTTATTACTAGCACTGGGAAAGATCTATGTGGTTCAGTATGTTCTACTTTTCAAGGAGAAATTGGAGATAATTTGGCTCAGAAAAAATGTGTGTTTTCTCTCAGGACACATGGTCAGGAAACGGTAAAAGAACTAACATGCATTCCTATTTAAAGACATTTGCCTTGAATAAGGATTCTTACAAACATACTATAGTTTATGGAGTCATTGGAGATTGTTAATCCATTTTCATTTAGTAATCTCAGCTATTTCTGAAATGTAGACACTTATCAGAAATCATAGTGATGAGATTGGATTTTGGATTATGTATTTTTATTCATTCAAAAAAATCCATGGCTTTTAAAAATAAACATGAATAACAACACATTCAAATGGGGGAGATGGGAAAGAGCTACATTCGGGCACAAAGGAGGACATAGCAATCTCATACCCAGCAGCAGTAAATGTGGAGAGGGAGGGCATATCCAGGTCTAGAGCTGAGACTGGAATAAGAGGGGCAGCTACCTGAACATATATAACAGAAATGGAGCTGCTCCCTCTTCAAAGACAGCAAGACTGTCCCCAGTAACCTCATGCAAGGGCCTCCCACCAGTTGAACACAAGTAAATCCATTCTGAACACTGAGTAGAAGACGACATGTAAGGATTATATAGGGGAAAGTAAAGATATGCATGCAGTAGAAGCAATTCAAACCATATGCCTCGAAGTAGTTTGCTAAATGATTGAAAGACAAACAGACACATCACTGCATGGCTCTGTACAATAGTTGTGCAATGTGGTACCCTTGGTCCCACACTGCTGCCTCTATCAACCTATTTAATGCATATTCTTCAAATAAGATAAAAGCAGATGTGGGAAGCATCCTATGAGAAGAATGGAGTTGAACCATAAAGGAGAGAAAGGTTAAAGCATTAAAAAATGTAGTACTTTATTTCTAAAGAGAGAAAAAAATATATAGGCCCATGAGATAAGCTGAACTTGATCTTCAGGACTCACAATATAAAAGGAAGGTACTAAGTTACCAACCAGCTCCCTACTGACCTCCACCCTGTCCCCACACATGCACACAATTAATATAAAAATAATAACAATAACATTGCAAAAATAATACAAAACTTATTTGATCATGGATATATCAACCTAGGACTGAATAATCATACTTATCTGGAAAGAAGACCATACACTGAAGGAGGAATTACTATCCAGAATGCTGGGAGTAAGTCTTAGGAAAAGATATTCCATTCAGCCTTTGTCTGCTTCTTTTCTTCTCACATAGTCTTAGACATTTACTCTTGTGCTGTCTCACATATAAATGTCTATCGAGATGACACATTCCCTGACATCCTAAAATTGTTTTCTACTGAGTAGAGAACCAGAAACCAACACAAAGGGAACTTAAGAAATGGCAAAATCCATAAAGGGTAAATAGAGAGCAGCCAGAGCCAGAGTTAACAAATAAAACACATAACCTCCCTCAGGCTAGGGGTGGGTGTATTCCCTTGAGACAGAATGTTGTGGCTGGAAGTTTACTAGGTTAAGTCAAGAAAGAAGAAAGTCAAATCCATGTTTTGATAATAAAGATTTCAAAATATGACATTTCTGTGAAATAATGAATAATGTTGGTAATAAAAAGACATTTATGACAATTATAGGTAAATTAACAGGTATTGATACATACTACATATGTATTTTTATATAGCATGGGCTATCCACTTACCTTTATACTTAAGTTTTACATGGGAAATGTAAAAAAATATAAAATTTCTAATTTATAGGAATAAAGAATCCAAAATAAAATGATAAGGTACAGAGTGAGACTGTGAGACTATTGGTAACATATTCTAGTGCTTGCTACCCTACAGTTCTAAAGCAAGTGGATTTTTATTTCAGTCAGAAATTGAAGCAATTAGTAAAAGTGTGAAATCCATAATCATTTGTTGAGCTGCTTTTAAAAGTGTTTATCATCACATTCAGTAAATTTCACTGTCGTAATTGACCATATTCTTCCCTCACACATGGCAGCAAGAAGCACACATGTGCCTTATTGATGCCACTAGACGGCACTAAACACCAGGAACAAGACTGAACTCTCCTACATTCAGGAAAACCACTTTGCTCATCACTATGCAGAAGAGTATTACCACCTATGGGGGGACAGGTCTACGCAGTTTCTGTCAGGCTCATGAATCCACCCAGGCACAGTCATGGAACAAACGAGGCAAGGGACACAGTCATCCAAGTGCACGGTTCTTTTCTCTCATGGTGTAAGAATTTTAGAGAAGCCTGGAAATGGGTCACTATGGATTTAGGAATAAAATGACTTTACTCCTCCCCAGTCTTGTGGCCACTCCATTCAGATTTCATCTGAATTCCTTGACTATTAGATAATGCTTTATCTAACACGTTGCTTTCATTCTTAAAATGATATGAAAACATTTCACTGAAATAATAATTTAGACTTATTCCAGTTTCTAAAAGTGTCCAAGTATTAGGAAGCTAGTTTTAGACTCACACTGTGGCAATCTTTTTGGCATTAGAATAGAACATGGCATCATCAGCTATCTATAAAGTCCACACCCAAGCATCTTACAATCAGCTTACAAAGAGAAAGAAAAGAAAAGCATCTACATATGCACACAGGACTTTATAATATTCTAAGTAGATTAATAATTTTGTGTTGGACACATTTAGAGATTTCTTAGGGCTTGTGTGATACATAAGCTACAGGTTGAACATTTCTTGCAGAACCACTGAAACCTCAGAAATTGACACATCAATGTTATGTGTGACTTAAGTTCTGACTATAGGAACTTATCATGCCTCATGTCATCTAAAAATAAATAAATAAATAAAGTAAAAAAATAAAATCTTAGTTTCTTTTGCATAAGGTTGTGTTTTTATTGGTATGACTTCATTTCATTACTCAAACTGTCTGACTTAGATGATAAGATGTATGATTATCTCACCTAGAAGTACAGGATACGTGCTGCACACTGTTTGAATAAGTGAATGCTTTCAACAGACTAGCATCACATTCTAAGCAGTTTCTCTACTTCTGTGCACATTGACAGCAAATGTAAATAGTGTGATGTTGAAAAGCAGCAGATGAATACTTGCATGATCTCTTATAAATTGTGTTGGAAATAGAACTATATCTCTACTTGGGGAGTATTAAAACTTGCACAAAGAAAATGCAGGTTCTTCATATTGTTTTTATAAAAGATGACTTATTTTCTCACAGGAGTCAAAAATCCTCTCATAGCATATTAATACCTACAAAGAGAAATCCATATTTTCTCCTGCTTCTGTAAAGGCCACTCTGGTACTCTGATTTTCTGTATCCTACAGCTGACTGGAACACAGTGACTTGTGAAGCAGTTCATTTTGGAGCAGAAAAAAGCACTTTCCACTATTACTTTTTTAGACTGCACTTGATTTTTGCCTTTAAATCATTTTGATACTTCACTAAAATATTGGTGATGGTATGTTTTTCATGCAACATTTTCCTAGAGAAAAATTTCACAGTAGCATAATTCTTTGTATGAAATTAAAAAGAATGCACAGATTGAAGTACAAATCGCTAGATTCTTATCTATCTGAAAACTAGCAGGTCTGCTTTCCTTTACCAAAAACCAGGAAAGATGTTAAAGGAACCTACACATTTAAAGGTGGATATCTAAGATGTCTGAGTTAATTTATTTTTTTCATTTACATTTTAAGTACTAGTATTGAGTACAAGACAACATATTCATGTTATCAGGACATCAACACTAAAAGCTAAGAAAAAGGAAAAAAGGGTGACTTGATTAAGTAGTAAATTGTAAAATTTATGTTTGATCTTATCCAGAAAAATGAAAGTATCAAATGTAAATGGAAGAGTGAATTAAGTTTCTGCTGACATATAAGCCAAGGAAAACAAAGAGACAAATAAAATCGTAGCTAAAGCATCTCCTCCTGGGGGGTAACATTTATTTCTAGACAAGCATGCCATGCTCTTTGGATTTGGTTCCAGTATCTACTAATGTAGATGGAAAAACAGAACCAACCAAACGTCCCCCTTCACCACTCCAAGGAATAACCGCTGCGAAGAAGCAATTACAGTAAAATTGCTTACACCTTAAACCCCAGGTGCTCTGGATGGATGGACAATCCCCAACAGTGTGAGTCTGTGCCTCAGAAACCCGGGGGCATGGGGTTTGATTCGAAGTGACTGAGATGTGCTTTGTACTGAGGAAAACAGAAAAGTCCTTCAAAGTTGTAAGACAAAAGACACAGGTGAATGGGTGAGAGCCCCATTTCAACAACAAAGGCACACAGAATTCAACATGCATTTATCAGAGTAAAATGAAGACACAAAGGGACAGGAAGTCGTAGGAGGGAAGGAGAATTACATAAATGAAAGAATGAGTCATTGTGTGTGCAGTTTTCCCTGTTGGACTTAGAGTTACATATTCAAAATGTAATTGTTGTATAACTCTTATATGCCAGGCTCTTTGAGGAACTGGAGATGATTTGTCAGAGTAGGTGAGTCTTTAGAAGCAAAGGTGACAGCTAGCTTCGAAAGAAACAACAGTAAGAATACAGATGCTGTGATGGGTGACTCCTGTATGCGGGCAACAGGGAAAAGCAGACTTGCATATTCACTTGGATACTTCGACAAAACATTGTTCCCAATATTAGTAGTTAGTATTGGAAAGAAAGTTTTCCCCACCAAGATCCTACCTGTCTTTCGTTTTAGCTGTTGAAGAGTTTTTGTTTTTTTTATGCAAATCTCTACGATGGAATTCCCAAATCAGCCATGAGCTGATGTACCTTACCCTTTAATTGATTTCCAGATAGAGAGCACTGCCCAGGGAGTCAGGTAACATACACTCCTGTTGAGCCGGTCTCCATCTGCATTACCCTTGATGTGTTATCAGAACACCTGTGGAGCTCCTGCTCTTCAGGGGATCCTTTTTTTTTTTTTTTTCCTTTGGGTGGAGATGGTAGGGGATTTACAGATAACTCTGCTGGGGGCTTTTACAGCCAGGCCCCTTGCTTACAACCAAAAACTCAGAAACAAAACCTAGCCATTCTATAGTCTGGGCTCTATAACTCTATAGATCTCCTGTTTAACCCGAGTCTATACAACAAGGCACTCTCTTAAATAAAACACTGTCTTTTGTCCCTTCCCTATTTTGTTTGTCAGTTGTGTGTTTGATACTCTGGGTGATTTAGCCAAAGTAAACACTATCAGATACCTGAAGTTCCTCTCTGTTACCTCGCGGGGGGTTCAACACCCTCCACTTCAGATCTCAGGACTTCAAAGGCTTTCCCCTGGAGCTACCTTTACAGTCTAAACTTGAGAAAGAAAGAAAGAAAAGTCTTGCTTGGTTTCACACACCTTTTCGTCACATTAAAATCTGAGCTGAACTAAAATAACAACCCCTTTACTATCAGTTGGTGGTGAGTTAGGGTTGGCTGCCATGCCCGTTTTAACTTTTTCAAAGTGCAAAACACACGGCAAGCAAAGAAAGTATTTCAGTGGTCTTTTGGCAGATCTTATATCAGATACTTTTTTGTGGATAGGATATAGCTCCACCTTATGGCAAGAAGTTATTTAAAGTGGAGACAGGCCATGGGAGATATAATGGTAGCTTGTATTTTTCTTTCCCCCTCCAGAATCTTGCTTTTTTTTTTTTTTCTTTCCTCTCATCCCTACGGTTGCGACCGCAGTTCCACATGCAAAAGAGGTGGAGAGACAGCTCTTCCATATGTCTTTGTTGGGAGCTTGTAAAAAGTTTTGCTCTCAAGCTAGTTAAAGTCGGCTTGAAACACAGGGATTCTTGAGTTTATGGGACCACTGAAGAAAATCACCATCATATACTGGGCTATTTTGTTTAATAGCTGTATGTTGGGGTGTATCAACTTTCCCTCCGATCTTTTACCAACCTATTCTCCACTCATGTATTTTCTGTGCCTTACCCAGAATCCTCTGAATTTAGTGGCCATGTCTACATGCCCCTCAAGGATTTTATATTACCTAAAGCCCTCTGTTAAGTAAATATCTTTCATTAGGTCCTGCCTATATACACAGCTATAATCTAAGTTGAGTAACTGCTAACTAATAGAAGTTTTTCAGTTTACTGAACATACTGGATAGTCTAGAAAAGTGTTAAAATCCCTGTCTCCCCAAAACTGTGGTAACATCTTCGTATTTATTCTGAGAGCACTTGTGAAATTTTGGAAAATAAAAGGGATTTCCTTCTCTTGCCATCTTTTCTAAGTATCAGTAATTCTTCCAGCCATGGGAACATATTTTATCTGAGTTAAACCCACAGCTGTCTTCTAAATTGTTCACAACTCAATCTGCCAATATTGTTCAAGAGGCTTTCCCAGGCTTAGCGGTTAATGAGTGTTCCATCTTGTTACAGCACTCCACATTTTCTTTAATTACACAGATTGTCCTAGTCTTTGTGAAAAGCATGGTGTGGTGGTGGTGAACACTTAGCAACTTGTTCATGCTGAATAGAATTAACTGCTTTACCAGAATAAAGTTACACATAACCTTCTCATCCCATACATACCTTTCCATATCTATAAGCATAAGAATTTACAGAGTTCCTGCTTAATAGAGAACCCTTGCTGAAAGTTAGAATATATAGGGAAAAACAAAGCATGCCAGTCCTCTATGTAATGCTGGGAAGTAATTCACTCTGCACATATAATGAGACTGCATTCATAGACTTTGCCTTATGCCTGAATCTTAGGGCAGATATGAAATTTTCATCTTTAAAGTCATAATCGTAATGGCAAATAATTGCATACTTTCTTGGTGAGAAGAATGGAAAGGGAAGTCCTGAGAATGTTTCTGTAAATGTGACATTGCGGCTTGGTCATTAATACACTGGTTGTCTTATTTCGCAGCATGTAGAATCAAGTGTGCTGGCCTCACTCCAAAAGTAATTTAAAATGAGACTATATATACATAATCTAATATTTTCTTTGGCTACTACCCTAAGTTGGCTATAGCAATATTTCACATGATTTTATACAGCAAATTATAAAAAGTCCAAGGGTTCTTCACTTGCTACAAATTTCCAGAGTACTTATCATCTCCTGTCCAGCTTCAAATCTGGGCATCTGCCTCTTGTTCCCTTGAGATTTTATTCTTTGCTTTTATCTACCCTAAGACATTAAAGTCATTCTGTTTCCTTCTAACATGTTAACTTTATGACTAATGAACTTTGGAGATAGAAAGACACATTTGGAAAAATTGAAGACATTGAAGAGACTAATATAGTGAAAGATGACACTGGTAGAAAGACAGATGGATAGATTATAGGAAAGCAATAGATACATAGAGAAGACGGACAGATGGATAGATGATAGGTAAGAGATAGATATATAGAAAGACAAATAGATGACAGTCACAGAATTTATTTTGTAATTAAGATGTTTGCTGGCCATTTCAAAACTTATCTTTTGATTTTCTCCCAGATCACTTAGACATCCTAATTCTTTCCACAACTTGACTCATCACCTGTTACTCTTTAAAGCTGAAATGTCCCATATAATGGGTCTCAGCTAACCCATAAATCCAGAAATGGGCTCAAGAAGGACTCTAGAAGGGTGTCTAGTGGATAGATGATTTTTTAAAATCTTTTTAAAAAACTTGTGAAACTAGTTCTTATCCACCAAAATGAGTCATTTCCCTCACCTGGCAGAAGGAACATATGTTCCTGGAGCTTTTATCAGCAGATCAAAGCTCATACTGGCCTCAAAACTCTCTGAGTCCCTATTCACAGGTACCTATTATACATTCCAAAGTCCACTCTAGTCTCCTGTTCCACTTCCAACTATTCACCTTTCTTTGATCCCTGGTGTCCTCACTACTCTCTGGCTTGCTCTCTCTGTCTATTCTCTATCTTCTGTCATCTCCACAATTCTTACCTGCTCTCTTAGCTCTCTTGCAGATAACCTACGTGCCGTCTCTTTCTTTTCCTGTTCTGGAGTCTTTGAAATGTCTCTGAGTGTTTTCTTTCTCTTATTCACAATAAAAACTCTCCCACTAATAAAATGGTTATTTTGAGTTTTATTTTGTTTTTACTCTGTTTTCCTTAAGTATAATATGTGAAATGTGCTCATAGTTAGAGCTTAGAGGAAAGGTGGGTCATGAGGACTTGAAAATCATCAATGGATTAACTCATTGAAAAGTTCATAATTAGATGGATAATTTTTGATAATAGAAATGTGAGATGTTGCATTAGGTTTATGTGAGTAAATTTAAGGGAATGTGTCCTTGGAGAATATATTTTGTTTCTGGCTCTTTCTTCTTTTCTTTGTCATTGTTCCTGAGGGCTATGAAGTGAAAAGCCTTCTATGTCATGTGCTCTGCCTCATGTCAAAAACAAGGTGATTGCCAACTGACCATGAATTGAAACCTCTCAAACAAGAGCACAGACAAATTTGTCCTTCTGTAAGTTACTTATTACTCTTGGGATAATGCCACAGAACCGTGCAACTGGCCACAGCATATCCTCTTCCCAACTTGCTTTGCATTTGCAGAAAAGTGAACAAACTAAGAACACTGTATTTTCTGAAGTCTTTCTCTCAGCAGACATCTGTGTAAGTTTCCAGCTTTATAAAGAGGTGAGGCATGAATAGCAATTCTTAGTTCTTTCAGTTACACAGAAAATATTTACAACTAGTATGTTTTAGGCATTAAAACACTGGTAAGAAAATAGAAACCTAATATAGTTACATACCAATTGTTATGGAAATAGAAATTAACATGAACATAATCAAATAGGCACAATGAAATTTTTGTTATCAGCTATTTTCATAAACATGCAATTATAATTGTGTTCACTAGAAAGACTACTTACCTGGCTTCAGTAATATTGTAATGCCTTACTATGGCATTATATCACATATTTTGAGTTATTATGCATAGAATATCTTGGCCTAAGAGTAACACATGAACAGGAGCAGTTACTGGCTAAAGTCTGTGAAGATTGCTTTTTAAAAATATTAAAAGAGTACTTTCACCATCACAAAATGACCAACCATTGAATAATATCTTTAGAAAATACCTATAATTTATTATGAGAAGAAGTAAAAGTTATAAATTCTATTTCTTATATTCTAAAAAATAAAAAGAATGTTATCTTTCATTACCTGTATTTTCTCCTGCATTCCATATTTTCATGATTTTACAAATAGATTCATGTTTTATTAACCAAATTCAAGATTGGTTCTAGTTGCAACATGGCTTATTAATACTGTTTTGTTGACTTAACTTTCATCAATAACTATAAACTTGGTTTATAATTACATTTGATATAGATATAAATGATATCATATACTACTCAAAAATCGCTTGTATACTATAATTTTAGTTATAATCTTTGTACAAACTATGAGTACTTTTACTTTCATATTAAATTTCAAACTACATATTGTGTATCTTGTCAAATATATAAAATTTCTCTGATTATATAATATTCTTCATTTGAAATGTGTAAAATTTCATAGCTGAAATTTTTAAAATCCAAGTTTAAAAGACAAAGAAGTCCCAAGTATTTTGAGAAAGTATATGATAAGATGTAAGAATGGCATATTTTGATGAAGTTGTCATATCATTTACACAGTTAATTAATATAATACTATGGATTTTATTATGACATTTTTATGCATGTATGTCAATATACCTTACCTAAATTCATCTCTCCTCCACCACCCAGTCTCTTTTTTTACATACTTTCCGGAACATGTTAGAGTCATTCTATAATTTCAAACCATAACAGCAAAATGAGTGAAAAAAAATAACAAGTAGACAAAGTGTACTGTCCATTAGAAAACTAAAAGGAAACATTCTTAATTTCAAATGTTAATTTCTGTGTCATATCTTTTCCTAAATTGAATGAAATAATTTTTATTATGTTTTAGCTAAATAAGGGGAGATTAAAGACTAACAAAATATTTTAGTAAACATCTTTAGAAAATATTTAATGATCTAGTTAGGGTACATATTAGAGGCTAAAACCTATTCAGTACAAAGATGATATACAGAAGATAGTTATAGATAGGTAGACAGATAGACAGATAGAAAGATGACAAGTAATGACAGATAAACATGTGTGTGTATGTGTGTGTGATAAAGAACCCCATGACAGAGGAGACAGAAAAAGTGTAAGAGCCAGAGAAGTTAAAGGACATCAGAACAAGATCCTATAAATCAACTGAGAAAAGAACTGGAAAAATTCTGGCAACAGGAAGAGCAGAACAGAGATACCAGAGAAAACCAGATGAGTCACCAGCAGAAGCAGAGAAAAATAAAGCTGAAATGCTGCTATAAGAAAAGGTACCAAGCTGGATGGCTGAACAGGATAAGAATAATGAGTTAGTTTAAAGGTAAAGAGTTGGCAAGTTATATGCATGGGCCATAGGTCTATCAGCATAAAATTAATATAAGCTGTTATGTAATTATTTGGTGCTAAGTGGCAGTGGGGCTGTGAGTGGGTCTGCACATCTGGGATAGGCCTGAAAGTTCAAGTCAGAAACCTAATGCAACAAATGGCAGCCCAACGTGGGCATATATACACACATAAAGCTTGAAAAAGATTAAAAGCTTTTCTACAGCACAGGATCAAAGCCAAAAAGCAGCTTCCAAGTTGTGTCTTTAATGAGGTCATGGTAGCAGGATTCCATGGTGTTTAGGCTTAAATTATAAAATGACTGTTTAAACTACAACAAGAATGGTTCCTGAAGCCTCACAGAAGATTTGATATAATCAACAAGTTGCATATTATGGATTTAAAGTTTC
This sequence comes from Sigmodon hispidus, assembly GCA_004025045.1. NCBI lineage: Eukaryota > Metazoa > Chordata > Mammalia > Rodentia > Cricetidae > Sigmodon > Sigmodon hispidus. The sequence goes on from PVIH01015222.1 coordinate 22,517, forward strand.
TGTTTATATTGGACAAAAAGGAAAAAGAGTCAAAAATGGATTCTTAGATGTGACTTTTTTTTGGATCAGCTGTGTTTCCTAGAGACAAGCTGAGGCTTGGCTTTTTAAAATGAAGTTTCCTAATTCAGCCTTAGAGGCAACATACTTAGTCTTTTAAGAGACCCTGACTCCAAATACTCAAATGGAGTTCATGAGCAGCAAATGGCAGTGCTTTGCTTGGTGATTATATGAACTCTAAAATTTCACAGAGTGGTAATTGTGGGTTCTACCTATACCTTAGCTAAAAAGCTAAATTTTATGAAGTTGATCTAGGAGCTGGGTAAAGCCAGCCAGCCACCCTAATGAAGCCTTTAATCCTTAGCCACACCTTGGCAGATTAAAGATGTAGTCAGAAACAGAAAGAGAGGGAGCTGGGTAGAGTCAGCCACCCTAGCCAATCAAGGTGTGGTCAGAAACAGAAAAAGATAACAAATAAGAGGTATATAGTAAATAAAGACAGATAAAAAAAACCTCTAAATGGTCTATAGTGTGTTAAAATATATATGCTATATACATAAGTGTGAGAGAGAAAAGAAAAAGAATAAAAGGATAAATTCCTTAAAAAAGTAATAGGGTAAAAAGAAATGATAATAAACCTCATAAAAATGGAAAATACAAAGAAAGAGTGTCTGGATACTGTATGCTATTGTCTTCTCTTTAAGCTTTTGATGGAAAAAAAGTAGTTAAAACTGGTAAAAGACATTTGATTACAAATGCTGATGGATTAATCCAACCTATATATTTTGTAATCACGTTGACTTTAAAATTGAAATCAAAAGATATGATACTTTGGAGAAGAAGTTTTCTTTTATTTTTACAGAAAATGAGATGCTTTGGATTTATTCCTGGTTAAAGAAAATAAAGTTTGATTGAAGAAGACCCCTTGAATAGTTTCCAATTGAAACAGATGACCCAGATAATTCAGGATTTTAGATCACCTATGCTGCAGTTTTCTCTGAGTTCTGCATCCAAACCAACTTCAAGCAGACTGGCTGAGATGACCCAGTCTTATAGAATACTTCACTAAAGACTTGCCCATAATACTACATTTTTCTTTGGGTCCTATTGCCAGTGTCTCCACTCAGTAAGAAGTAGCCTAGAGAACTATGCTAACATTGTCAAATAATAAATTATGAATGTTTGTGTTGGTTTACAGTGTTGGATATAAGTTGTTATAGACAATGGGTAAAAGAATATAAGATTTGGGGTTCTTCTTGCTTTAAAAAGAAAAAGAGGGAAATGTAGTGGGATTATACTATTATATTTTACCATCTACTGGTTTAATAAAAAACACTGATGGCTGAAGGAAGACAGGTGTGGTAGAATGTTCTCTGTATGTTGTAAATAAAGTACTGTTTTGGCCTATGCATAGCACCATAGAAGTGGGTGGAGGATCAGAGCACAGGCAGGTAGGAGCAGGGCGGAGTTATGTCAGTCTCCATCTGTCCCCAGAAGAAGAAGCATGTAGGAATTCAGGTGAGCCATGGGCTGTGAGCCACATGGTGGGTAGATTAATGGAAATGGGTTGATTTAAGATGAAAGAGCTAGCTAGGAATGTGCTTGAGACATGGGCCAAACAGTATAAAGTATATAAGTGTCTGATTCATTTCTTTGGGAACAAAAGCTGCTGTGGACCTGGTCACAAACTCCCGGGCCCAAATGGCCTGGGAAAACATTCTACAACAGACAGGAAGTGTGGGTGGAGTTGCCAGACTGGGAAAACTCTGGGAACAGGAAGAGCAGAGCAGAGATGCCAGAGAGAGCTAGATGAGTCATCAGCAGAAGCAGAGGAAAGAAGCTCAAATGCTGCTCTGAGAAAAGGTACTGAGCTACATGGCTGAACATGATAAGAATTATGGGTTAAATAAAGGGTAAAGAATTAGCAAGTATATGCTTGGTCCACAGGTCAATCAGCATAAAATTAATGTAAGCATCTCTATGTTTCTTCAGGATTGAAGAATTGCAGAACTGTGGGACTGCGGGTCTATAGGTCTGTGAGTCTGCTGGGCAGAAACTTCATACTACAGACTCCTGAGTATATAAATTAGTAGATCTCAAATTCTTGTGCCTTCCTTGGGCTCTTTTCCTTTGCTGGTTTGCCTTATTCAACTTTGATGTAGTGTCATTTGTCTTATCTTACTGTATTTGTGTATGTGTGTGTGTTGCTATGTCTTTGAAGCTTGTTATTTTCTAATGAGAGACACAAAGTGAATAGATCTGAATGGAAAGGTGGGGAGGAGTAGAGGAAGGAAAAAAATCAGTCAATATTGTATGAGAAAATAATCTACTTTCAGTAAAAGAGATAATAGAGTTGTCTTCTCACAGATTTAAAGAGAATATGTTGCAGTAATTTTTAGACATCCTTAACTTACTAAGCCTGTGGTATAATTGGAAGAGTCTTTAGAAAGTAGAAAACAGGCTCTTAGGGTACATCCTTTAGTCACAATCCTAAGAAGGAAAACTGGCCCCTCATATCACCTTCCCTTCTCTTTTATATTCATTATCTCCTTTCTCTCTCTGTCCTCTGGCCAAGTGGAGCTAATTAGTATGTTGTTAAACTCTTTTTTAATGATGTTTTGTCTCAAAGACTAAAAGCAGTAGAGCCAAAGAAGCATGAACCAACTTCTGACACTATGAACCAAAATCAGCCCTTGTTCCTATTAACTTGTTTATGGTATTTTACCTAGCAGTGTAATTCACTCATGAAGACTATTAAAATTATTATCTAATGCAAGTTTACTATATTTGAAATTTCTTTTCAAGAGGTGATGCTATTTTGTCTCTAGTCCATAAATACCTCTCATTCAATACACATGGCAGTAGTGAATATGTAATGTTCAATATCTTAGAAAGGGTGGCATATGACTCTTAAAAACAGAATGGCTCTCCATAGTGGCTGTACAAGTTTGCACTTCCACTAGCAGCGGAAGAGGGTTCCCTTTGCTCCACATTATTTCTAGCATAGACTGCCATTTGTAATTTTGATCATAGCCATTTTGACTAGTTTCAGATGGAATCTCAGTGTTCATTTGATTTCATTTTCCTGATGGCTAAGGATGTTGAACATTTCTTTTAATGCTTCTTGACCATTGAGATTCCTCTGCTGAGAATTTTCTGTTTAGATCTGGACAACACTTATAATTGTTATTAATTTGTTTATATTAGATATAAACAAATAATAGATATCTAGTTTCTTGAGTTATTTATACATTTTGGAAATCAGCCCTCAGTCAGATGTAGGGTTGGTGGATATCTTTTCCCATTCTATGAGCTGTCATTTTGCCTTACTGATGGTGTTCTTTGCCTTGCAGATGATTTTCAGTTATATCAGGTCCCATCTATTAATTGTTAGTCTTAATGCCTGCACAACTGTTGTTCTGTTAAGGAATTTTTCTTCTTTGTCAAGGCTTTCAAAACTATTCTTCAATTTCTCTTCCATCAGGTTCAGTGCATCTGGATTTATTTTGAGGGTAAAAGATATGGATTTATTTGCATTTTTTACATACTGACATCCAACCATATTAGAACCATTTATTGAAGATGATTTTTTTCATTGTATATTTCTGAATTCTTCATCTAGAAACCAGTGTCTATTGTCATGTGGATTTATGTCTAGGTTTTCAGTTATATTCCATTGATTATCCTGTATCTTTTTCATTCCAATACTGTGCAGTTTTTATTTCTATTTCTCTGTAGCACAACTTGAGATCAGGGATGATACTATCTCCAGATATTTTTTGATTGTACAAGATTGTTTTAAGTATTATAAAATTTTTTCTATATAAAATTTGAGTATTGATATTTTAAGTTCTGTAAAGAACTCTGTTGAAATTTTGATGGTAATTGCATTGAAACTATAGATTGCTTTTGGTAAAATGACCTTTTTTTTTAACCATGTTAATCCTACCAATCCATGAGAATGGGAAATCATTTCATCTTTGAATATCTTCTTCACTTTTTTCTTCAAACACTTGAAGTACTTACCAAACATGTCTTTCACTTTCTTATTAGAGTTATAGCAAAATATTTTATATTATTTATGGGTATTGTGAAGGATCTTAATTTTTTTTCTCATTCATTTTTTAGCCCATTTAACATTTGTATATAGAAGTTATACTGATATTCTTTTACGTTTATTTTTTTTACCTAATCACTTTTCTGAAGGTATTTTCTATCTGTAAGTATTCCCTGGTAAAATTTTTGAGGTCTCTTATCTATACTATTATATCATGTGAAAAGAGTGATATTTTGACTTGCTTCTTTCCAATTTGTACCCCAAACAATATGTCTATCAGTCAAAAAATAAAGGAAATGTGGTGCATTTGTACAATGGAATGTTACTCATCTGTAAAAAACAAAGACATCATGAACTTTTCTGGTAAATGTATAGAACTGAAAAAGATCATCCTGAGTGAAGTAACCTCCAGACCCAGAAAGACAAACTTGGAATGTTGGTTCCCAGTGTGGGGCCCACATTTCTACATAGGACCCAAGAAAGCTGAAAAAGAAAATAAACAAAATAAAAATGGATAATGCTCCTTTAAGAGGCACTATTGTTTTTTTACCTTAGCCATTCTGGCAGGTGTACAATAATATCGCAGAGTTGTTTTGATTTGCATTTCCCTAATGGCTAAGGATGTTGGGTAATTTTTTAGTTTCAGCCATTTGTAATTCTTCTGTTGAGAATTCCCTCTTTAGCTCTGTACCAAATTTTAATTGGATCATTTGAAGTTTTTGTCTCTAGTTTCTTGAGTTCTCCATATATTTTAGAGATCAGTACTCTTTCAGATATAGGGTTGATGAAGATTTTTTCCCATTCTGTAGGCTGTCATGTTATCTTATTGACGATGTCCTTTGCCTTACAGAAACTTCTTAATTTAAGGAGGTCCCATTTATTAATTGTTGTTCTTCATATCTGTTTTACTGGTGTTATATTTAGGAGGTGGTCACTGTGCCAATGTGATGCATGAATTTATATTGTAAGAAAAGAGATTCAGAACCAAATATCGAAGGAGGGCTGAAATATCAGAGAGAGAAAGCACCAGAGTCAAATCTCACCCAGCTGTTTTTCTAACTTCCTGAACCCCATTTCTAGTGCTTCTGCCTCTGCTGGGTTTCTATGTGGCCTTATATTCTCATCAGCTATATCCCATCTAGAATAGGATTAATGGTGTGAATTGCTCTATTTTGTAGCTAGCCTTGAATTCACAGAAACAGAGGAAATTCTGTCTCTGGAGTTATGGGATTAAGGTCACTACTCAGCTTTCCCTATGCTGAGATTAAAGGTGTGTGCTATGGAATCTCAGCCATTTGTCCTTGTACTCAAGGATAAAGAAATTCCTGACCTGTCTGCCTAAGATTTCACTGTGTGCTGTCTCTCCAATATTTCAGGTTTTATTAAATATGTAATAAATTATCACACCACTGTGTTCAAGAGTATCTCCCATTTTCTTTTTTATCAAATTCAGTGTAGATAGGTTTATGTTGAGGTCTTTGATCCACTTGGATATCAGGTTTGTGCAGAGTGATAGATATGAATTTATTTTCATTCTTCTTCATTCTACCATCCAGTTATTACCAGTACCATTTGTTGAAGATACTATCTTTTTTCCACTATATATTTTTGACTTCTTTGTCAAAAATCAGGTATTCATAGATGCATGGATTAATGTCAGTGTCTTTGATTCTATTTCATTGATCCACAAGACTGTTTTTAATGCCAGTATCAGGCTATCTTTATTACTATAGTAAACCTTAAAGTCAGGGATGATGATACTTTTTGAAGTTCTATTTTTGAACAGGATTTTTTCTGGCAATTCTAGATTTCTTATTATTCCATAAGAAGTTGAGTATTATTCTTTCAATTTCTGTAAAAAATTGTGTTGGAATTCTGATGGAAATTGCATTGAATCCTTAGATTGCTTTTGGTAAGATTTTCATTTTTATTATTTTGATCCTACCTGTCCAGGAGCGTAAGAAATGACAGCACATAATGGAGGGGATATGGAACAAGGAGAACACTCTTCCATTACTAGTGGGTCTGTAAACTTGAGCCAATTTGAAAATCAGTATGACATTTCCTCAGAAAACTGGGAATCAATTTCCTCAGTGATCCAGCAATACCAGTATTGAGCATATACCCAAAGGACACATATTCTTATCCCAAGGTCATTAGCTCAAATATGTTCATAGTAGCACTATTTGTAATAGCCTGAATCCAGAAACAATGTAGACGGTCCTCATCTGAAGAATGGATTAACAAATTGTAATAGGTTTACACAATGGAGCATTACTCAGCAGTAAAAAAAGAAAATAACATTCTCAAATTTGCAGGCAAATGAATGGATTTGTAGAGTATCATCCTGAGTGAGGTAACACTGGACCAGAAAGATAGATATGGCATGTACTCACTCATAAGTGAATTTTAAACATAAGGCAAAGAATATCCAGGCTGCAAATCACAATCCCTGAAGTTAGGTAACAGAAGGAATTTAAAAGAGACATCAAGGGAAACCCTGGGAAGGGAAAATAGAGAAAATCTCTTGATTATATTAGCATCATTATGGGATAAATAAGGGAAGGTGGTAAGAAATTATGAAAGAAAAAAATGGTTAAATGAGAGGAACAACAAAGAGGGCAGAAAATGGATATCTTGATAGAGGGAGACCCTGCAGGGTTAGAAAGAAACCTGGTGCTAAGGAAACCTCCAAGAACCCACAAGAGGTCGCTGGATAAGACTCCAAGCAATAATAAAGAGGGTGCCTGAACAGGGCTTCCCCTATAATCAAATAAATGACCACTCTAATTGTCATTATAGAATCTTCATCCAGCAAAGGATAGAGGCAGATAGGTTTATCTCCTGGTCCAGCTAAATAGAGAAAAGAGAGTGTATATGAACAAAGGGACCAGGATCATGAGGAAGAAATCCACAAAGAAGGCTGACAAGTTGGCAGCTCACCTACTCAGAAACAATTGCTGAGGAACCTTCAAGGAAAGGAACTAAACTCTCCAAAGGTAGAAGATTGTAAAATGGTGTGGGTAGTTTGTGGAACCTCTTGGATTAGGATCAGACTATGTTCCTAGTGCATGAACTGGAATTTTGGAGACCATTCACTATAGAGGAACATCTCACTCAGCCTTGATACTAAATGAGGGACTCATACCTACCTGAACTGGATATGCCAGATAGAACTGGACCACCTTGAGACTCTTTTCCCTCCTTGAAGAATGGATGAGGGATGAGGTGGGGGACTAAGGGAGGACTGGGAAGGACTAAGAGAAGGGGACTGATGGGAAGCTGAGGTAGATATGGGGAAAAAAAACCTTTGTAAATAAAAAAGGATGCACTGTTGTGGAGTAGAGCACTTGAGCAGTAAGAAAAAAGAGCAAGCTACCTAAAAATGCTGGCCACAGTATAGGCACCAACTTTCTAGAGCTGGAGTGGTGAAATGCGACTATCATTTAAATTAAACTCTAGGTCAGGCCCTATGGGCTTAATACTCAGCTCTCATAATCACCAGAGCTGTACAGAAGAATGCCTAGCTGTCACTTAACAATTTAAGTTTTAGAAACATTTAAACAGGTTACAGTGTTCATAAAAGAGAAAAAATAACTAGATAGTCATAACAAATATAAATAGTTTAAAAACAATTAAGTTTTGTTTTTGAAAAAGAGTGGAGTAATATAAAAAAGTGACACAAAGATGAAAAATACACAGGGAGTCTGGATCTTGTATGATGTGCTGTTAATTTTGAATTTTTTTTACTGCTAATGAGTAAATGACAGCTTCTGAGGAAAATGAGACTGTGAAACAAAAAAGTGCTAAATTAAACCAGCCTAGATACTTTAGAAATGTCTTAACATCAAAATAAAATTCATAAAATGAGGGAAAAGCTATACTTTTGTTTTCACACAAAATGAAAGGTTGTGGAATTTGTCAAAATCAAGGGAGAACAGATTTGATTGGGGAGACCATTTGAAATATTAACAACAAACATTATAAAAATGAACCTTAAAATATATAAGACAGATGATGTATATGCTGATGCCTTGACATGGAAACAGTCTGAGACTAGATGAGCAAGATAAATTTTGTTGGCTATAGAGTCCTCCTGACTTAATACACATCATTTTTTTCACATTACATGAATTGAGATTTGGCTCCACAGTCTACACAAACATAAAATTGACAAATGTCTTTTACCTACTCAAACATAAAAGAAAAAAAACTTTGAATAACTTGTGTGTAATGTACTGTTTATTGGTGTGGAATGTCTTCTTGTATGCTGTGAATATCATATTGGGATTGGTTTGGCCTATAAGAATCCAGCTTACAATCTGGTGGGAAACTGAAGCATAGGTAAAAGGGAAGAAGGGCAGTGTCAGGGGAGACACAATCCAGCTTCCCAGGGAGCAATATGTAAGGGAGCTCAGGTAATCCATGAGTCATGTGGCAAAACATAAATTAATAGAAATGGGTTAAGGTTCAAGACATAGCAAGCAATAAGCATGATTCATAGGCAAAACAGCATGTAATTAATATGTCATTATGTGATTATTGGGGCCTAAGTGGCAGCAGGGTTGTATAAGCAGGTTTACACCTCAGGGTTAGGCTGAAACAGATAGGCCAGAAACTTCTTACTACTTCTTATTGAAGTCTGTTACATAATCTAGACCATGTATATCCAGTATTTTAAAATGCCTCTGTTATAGTTTTCATAGAGTTCTGAGTTTAGAACAACTTCAAGACAGCTAGCTGAGATGGTCCAGCCTCACAGACTACTCTAACCTTACATATTTCCATTCTACAGACATTGAATAACAATTTTTATAGCTAGTTTTCTTAGCACTTGACCATTATCTCAATTTTCTCAGTATCCCCAGTAGACACCATCACCCCTAGACAACAGCAAGCAGTCTAGTGAATACAACATTCACATTCTAAAAAGATAGGGTTGGTGGGTTTTGTTCATTCAGTGAGTTACAGATGTCTATCATCATTTAGTGGGGAATGTAAGATTATAGGATAAAAAGACAACAATTTATCTGAAAAATTTTACATTTCTATGAATTCTTGTACATCATTACAAGTATAAGATTATTGTTCTATACTATATATATATTTCTATTCTTATGTAAGGTATTGGGCCTATGCAGCTCACTTAAAAATGTAATAAAAAATTTTAGTTCTTGACAGCTATTATTACAAACTGTTTAGGATAAGTTTAAAAATACAAGTTGGTGTTAGTCATCTATAACAATCAAACATGTTACATATATTCATAATGTTAAAGAAATATTTTGGATAGATAGGTGATCTTCAAATACTTCAGAGACCTCTGGAATATGGCATTTAAGATGTTTAATAATATAAGGCTTTTCATGACAACGAGACAAGTTTGTTTGCTTGTGTCAGTACCAATAGACTTCATAAAAGTATGATTGATATCAAAGAACCTACCTATCAAATTTGCTTTATTATTGTAAAGATAGCCACTTGAGCAACAAAGTGCCCTGCCTCAACTGTTGACATATACTGTACAAACTGAATAAGCAGGACACAAAAGGAAAGTACTGCTGACCATTGCCCAGACAAGGTAGGATAAGTCTTTCAAATTCCATATTTACCAAGAAGTCTACCAGATATTCTAGACCTGTAGTCTGAAAATGGATGTCCCAACATTACAGAAAAACCTCTCGTGACTGTCTAGGCAGCCAACTGCTCCTGTCATTTCTGTAGTTTTAGAAGTTGCTTGCTCTGCACTCCCTGTTGACTCAGGTAATGTTATATCCATCTCAGGTGTCTGATTAAGTTGAAGATGAGCTAGTTATAGTTATAGATTTTTTGATACCAAATTCAGAAATGAAACTTACATAAAATAAGTAATGTCTATAAAGTTGAGAAACATAAAAGCTTAAATTGTTTAAAAAACATTTTTAGGTCTAAAAATACAATTTTGGGTTGATATAAAAGACAAATAAAAAGCTAATTAGATAAACAACTTTGATCTCACCTGATGTGGGATATCTATATGCTGTGAATAAAGGACTGTAGAAGTAGTAGGCAGAGGAATCAGAGCATAGGTAGCTGGAGGGTAGAGTTAGGACAGAGGCATGATCAAGCCACTAATGAAGAAACATGTAAAAAACACAGGTGATCCACAGGCCACATGGCAGGACAGATTAATGGAAATAGAATGAACTAAGATGAAAGAGCTAGCTAGCAATATGCCTGAGACTTAGGCCACACTAGATGAAATTAATATAAGTGTCTCTGTGTTTCTTTGGGATTTTGAGATTGCTGGTCCAGATAATTAGAAGCAGTAGATCTGAAACATAGAATTAGGTGGGCCAGAAAGCATGCTCTATAGATGGTGCCAACATGGGCTGCGAACACCTACATAAAGCTGGAAAAAGCTTTGAAAGGGTTCTGGAGCACAGAAATAGGGAACCAAAAATGAATTCTGAATTGTATCTCTGAAGTGAGTCATGGTACAGAGATGCCATGGTGTTTAGTCTTGAATTTCAGAATGGCAGGTCAGTGTCAGGCAGCTTAGAACAAGGCTGATTTCAAAGTTTCACAGAAAACTTGGTATAAGCAACAAGCTTCATGTGATTGATTTACGATTCCTGTTCATATTGAACAAAATGGAAACAGAGTAAAAGATGGTTTCTTAGTAGCAGCATATTCTTGGACTGCTTACTTTGTCAGCAGTGAGGAGACAGCTCCTTTAAAAAGCCTTCAGCAAACTCTACTGGTGCCTTTTTTTACTATACTTTCCAAGATAGGATAGATATTAGAGTAACTTTCTTTGAATTTGCCAAATGTTAATGAACTGGATATTATAAATGTAATTTTCACTTGATAATTCTTCTTATTTTATATAGCCTTACTATGTTAAAGCTAAAATCTTTTTATTTATACAAAAATGGAAAAATATTGCAAAATACTTGCTTAGCTATGCACAGATAGGTTGCATTGCTTAACTTTGTAAAGATGTGTAACATTAGTTTATGTAAACATGTGTTGCTATTAAAACTTTCCTGCCTAAGGCACCTGATTGGTCTAACAAACATCTGAATGAACAATAGCAAGGGAGATGGTATACAGGGAACTTTGAAACAGGGAGAGTAAGTAGAAGGAGAAATTTAGGTTGAAGAAAGAAAGAAAAGATGTCAAAGAAACATCAGGGGTTATCCAGCCAAACACAGTGGAAACAGGAAAGTAGAACATACAAAATAACAAACAAACAAAAACAAAACAAAAAAATGAGTTAAAAGCCCTTAAACAAAACTTAGATAAAAGAAACAAGTTGTGGTCCCATTTCCCCAATGTCACTAGCTTCCTGAGACACAGACTCTGGAGAGCTCCTTTATAAGAAGTGAGTTACATTCCTTCCTGCTTTCAGGTCAGTCCAGTCTTCAGGCCTGGACCATGGGTAACAATTTGTATCTTTAACCCCATCACAGCCCCAGCTGCAGACAAGTAAACCTGTCCATCAAAACCTCTCATCAAATCATGTAGCCTATAAGCCCACTCTATCCCCCAAACCCATCTAGCAACTGGAGACTTCAACTGCTCCCTGAGACATAGACTTCACTGGCTCCAATTTTGCTAAGAGCTCTAATTGCACCAAGAACACCTATTGAATAAAAAACAGCTCCCTGAAACAGACAATTTTTGCACCAATTGAAAAAAGAGATTGGTAGGTACAAGTACAAAAATATATTCAATAACATAAACAATATGGCACCACCAGAACCTAGCAGTTTTACAACAGCAAGACCTTAACATTCCAATATAGAAGGAAAATCTTCAAAGGATCATTTTTTTTCTACATAATCCTTCTACCTAATCTTCCTGAAGCTCTGAGTGCCTTCAGGGTTTCAGGTTCAGGTCCCTGTTAGGGCACCAGGTAACAAAATCTTCTTTGGGTATTGCCTCAGATAGATTTTTTTTTCTCAGGAATTCAGGAAGATGTACTGTTGCCCACAGGGGAAGAAATATCTACTGGAATGCCTTCACAATAATCAGATACAATCCCTTTTAATATATCTTTAATAGCATGACACATCCCTTTATAACATAACATAATGGCATGACACAAACCTGCCTGAAGTGGATGCTGAGCTGATCTGCATTGGAACTTCTTGCCCTTTTGGGGGAGGGAGGGATGGATGGGAAGGAAGAAGGCTGAAGGCTGACCAGGAGAGATTGTGAGGGGGAAGGAAGAAGGGCAAGGCAAATACATGAGGGGGGAAGGACTTTATTTTATAAATAAATAAATAAGAAAAGATAAAAAGAAAAAAATGGAAAGAAATCAATAAGTCTCTCAAAGAAAGTCAAGAAAACAATGACAACAAAGCAGTCAAACAGATTAAGGTGGAAAGGCATGGGTTTATCTTTACAAAGCTTTGTTTCAGAGAAGCTTTGGTATTTGAGGGCAGGGCCCAGGTCTGGTAGTGTGCCTGACAGCCAATAGATTCAAAAGTTAGGTTTGCACCAGAAAATTCAATCAATAGCTACTGTACCCTGTACCCCTTTGTCCAATCCTGAAATACCAATACTTGAGTCACCTTACTTTCATATGCTTTTCTTTAAAACCCCATTTCTCTCAGGGCTCAAGGTAAATAACCCTCCACTGAATTGGAAAGAAGGTTACTGACCTGGGTTCATTTGTAACCTGTTCATGACAATAAAATCCTCATGCATTTGCATCGAGTCCAGCTCCCTGGTGGTCTTTGGGAGTCTTCTATATACAGGTACAACAAAGAAAACAGTTCAATATGTGAAAATTAAAATAGAAGCCATAAAGAAGAGGCAAACTGTAGTAATGCTGAAAATAGAAAATCTGAATAAATAATCAGGAACTATAGATGCAAGCATAACCAACAGAATGTAAGAAATGGAAGAGAAAATCTCTGGAATGCAAGATATAACAGAGGAAATAGATTTGTCAGTCAAAAATAAAAACCACAAAAGCCAAAAAAGTTATAAAAATAATTATAAAGTCTAGGAAAACTGGGAAACCATAAGATCAAATCTAAGAATCATAAGAATGTTGTAGTAAGTTTTTTTTGGCCTGTTTGGGTCTGGAGATTTGTGACTTGGCACACGTGTGGTGCCGGCAGTGTGGAGCCTGATCTGTGTGTCTGCAGCTTTTGCCCCCCAAAAGAAATGAATTATATGTTTATATATTTTATATTGTTTGGCCCATATCTTAAGTACATTATTATTTAGCTCTTTTTTTTTAAATTAACTTATTTTTATGAATTTATTTACCACGTGGCTTGTAGCCCGTGGCTCACTTGAATTTTTATATGTTTTTTTTTTGGGGGGATGGATGGCGATTAGTAAATTCTACCCCTCCTTCCTACCTGGCTGCCTCTGATTTTTTACCCACTTCTATGGTGTTCTGTATGGGTCTAAACAGTTTTTATTTGTATCGTACAGAGAACGTCCAGGTAGTTAACTGTCATTGTCTTCTCCTATATTTTAAAAGTTACTTCATGCTTCCAACTTTAAATATATATTTTCCTTCTCAGGTCTTGACGGTGTTAAAAATTAGATAGTAAAGTTGTTATTACTTCACATTCCAGCAAAGACACTCGAGTCTTAAAACTCTATTATTTAAGATAAACAGCCTTAAAACAATCCCTATACATTTTTTTATATCAACATTTTAAATATTAAATTACACTTTATAATTATTTACTAGCGATAGTTTGACCTCACTTATGTTAGTTCCTTCCTCTTTCCCACACACTGTCTTATAATAATTCCTATAATATATAGTTTTATACCTAGTTTAAAACCTTCCTATTTAGACAAAATTAAAAAAATATAACAAAAATCGCGGCGGCTGCGCGCGACAGCAGCGGCGGCAAAAAGAAAGACGAGATTTCTGGCCCGGCGCGCGCAGCTGCGCGCAACAACAACGACAACAAAAAAAAAAACAAGACTTCCGGCCCGGCGCGCGCGACAACTACATACGACAACAAATTCGGCGCGTTACTAAACTCTCTTTTACTCTATTATAACAAAATAAATCTTAGTTAAAACATATCAATTAATAACAAGTTTATTCCACAATATAAGAATAAAAGAAGAAGAATACTACCTCAAAGACATAGAAAATATGTTCAACTGAATCTTAGCAGTAAAATTTTCTAATTAAAGAATAAAATACCTATGTAGATACAAGAAGTATATAAGACACCAAATAGATTAGATACATCCAAAAATCCATTTGCCACATGATAACCAAAACACTAAACATACAATATAAAGTAAAGAATATTAAGAGCTGCAATGTTAAAGGCCAAGTAACTTATATAGACAGACCCGTACAAATAACACCCAACTTCTCAATGAAGACTGTGAAGGCCAGAACGTCTTGAACAGAAGTACTGAAGATACTACAGACAACAGATGTCATCCCAAAGTATTACAACCAGGAAACCTTCAAACACCATAGATGAATTAAATAAGATATTCCATGACAAAATCAGCTTTAAACAGTACCTGTCCACAAATCAAGCCCTATGGAAAGTATCAGAAGGAAAACTCTAACCTAAAGAAGTTAGATGCACCCATGAAAACACAGACAATAGATAAAACTACAGCAAGAAACCAACCCCCCCACACACACACTACCATTAAAACCTAACAGAAATTAACAATATCTTGTCATTAACATCCTTTAATATCAATGGACTCAATTATATATATATATATATATATATATATATATATATATATATATATATAATATATATATATATAAACCAATAGGGCAACAGAATGGATACAAAGAGAGGATCTATCTTTTGCTGCATTCAAGAAACACATCTCAACTACAATGGCAGATGCTATCTCAGAGTAAAGAGGTAGGAAAAGACTTATTAATCAAATATACTTAAGAAGGAAGCTAGTGTAGCTATTCTAATATTTACCAAAATAGACCTCAAACTAAAATCAGTCAAAAGAGATCTGGAATGCTATTACATATTCATCTCAGGAAAAGTCCACCAAGATGAAATCTCAATCCCAAACATTTATATCCCAAATACAAGGACATCTACAAATGTAAAAGAAGCATTAATAAAGCTTAAATCACATATCAATCCCCAGACACTAATAATGGGGGACTTCAACATCCCACTCACATCAATAAATAGGTCTGCCAGACAGAAACTTAACAGAAAAATAAGAGATTTAACAGATATTACAACTCAAATGGACTTAAAGATATATGCAGAACTTTCTATCCAAACACAAAGAAATCTATCTCCTTTCCAGCACCCCTTATATCCTTCCCTAAAATTGACCACATACTTGACCATAAATCAAATAATACTAAATACATAAGATGAGAATAACCTTTTGTATACTATTGGCCTATCATGGCCTAAAGTTAGAGTTCAACAACAATACAAACTACAGAAAGCCTACTTCAGCTTGTGGAAACTAAAGGGCTCTCAACTGAACCACCTCTGGATCAAGGAAAAAATAGTAAAAAAAAAAAATATATGAAAATTTCCTAGAATTCAATGAAAATGAATCTACAACATACCTAAATGTATAGGACACAATGCAAACAGTAGTAAGAGGGAAGATCATAGCACCAAGTGCATATATAAAGAAATTGGAGATATGGCACTGAAATGGCTTAACAGAATATCTGAAAACTCTAGAACAAAAAATAAACTCACTCAGAAGGAATAGAGAACAGAAAATGATGAAACCCATGGCCAAAGTCAATAAAATTGAAACAAAAAAAATACAAAGACAATATACAGCAAGCTGACATTCAACATCAAAATAAATGGAGAGAAACTCAAATGGATTTCACTAAAATCAGTTAGGTTCAAGACTGTCTATTCTCCCCATATTTATTCATTTAGCACTCAATGTTCTAGCTAGAGCAATAAGACAACAAAATGAGATCAAGGGGATACAAATTGGAAAGGAATAAGTGAAACTTTCTTTATTTGCAGATGATATGATAGTATATGTAAGTGATCCCAAAATTCTATCATAGAACCCCTACTACTAAGAAATACTTTTAGCAATGTGTCAAAATACAAGATTAACTAAAAGAAATCAATAGTCCTCCTACACACAAATGATAAATGGGCTTCAAAGAATTCAAGGAAATATTACTCTTTACAATAGCCACAAATAACATAAAATATCTCGTGGTAACTTTAACCAAGACCTGTATGACTAGAACTTTAAGTCATTGAAGAAAGAAACTGAAGAAGATATCATAAAATGGAATGATCTTGCATGATCTTGGATAGGTAGAATCAACGTAGTAAAAACAGCTGTCTTATCAAAATTAATCTACAGACTCAATGTAATCCTTACCAAAATCTTAATACAATTATTCATAGACCTGGAAAGAATACTTAACTTCATATAGAAAAACAAAAAACACAGAAGTACCAAAACAATCCTGTGCAATAGAGGAACTTCTGGAGGCATCACTATTCCTAACTTCAAACTCTACTATAGAGCTACAACAATAAAAACAGCTTGGTATTGGCATAAATACAGACACATAGACCAAAGAAATTAAATAGAAGATCCTGACACAGCCACAAACTTAACCCACACACTAATAAATATCTGATATTTGAGAAAGTCAAATATATACAATAGAAAAAGCCCTTTTGCCACAGCTGACTAGGAGCCACCTAATTGTGAACCACTGAAGCTATGGGCAGATGCCAGTGCAAAAAATATATAAAGAAAATCAAGATAACTCCAGAAGAAAGTGGTGGTTCTACAACTAGAAGACTTGAACAGAGCAATAAAGAGGAAACAGAAGGAAGCAAAAACAAAAACACCTTTAAGAAGATCACCGAAGACCTCAAAGAAGATATGAAAAATTCCCTTAAAGAAATAGAAGAAATTACAAAAAAATTGGAAGAGATAAGAAAGAAACCAAGAAAAGGTAAACCAAAAAATGAAAGAAGCATGCAAGGAACTAAAAACTGAAATAGAAGCAGTAAAAAAGGCACAAAATGAGGAAAAGATGGAAATAGAAAACCTGAAGAAAAGAGCTGGACATACAGATACAAGCATAACCAACAGAATCCAAGAGATGGAAGTCAGAATCTCTGAAATGGAAGACTCAGTAGCTGAAATAGATATATCAGTCAAAGAAAATACTAAAACCAAAACAGCCATACCACAAAATGTTCAGGAAATCTGGGACACCATGAAAGATCTAACTTGAGAATAAAAGGGATAGAAGAAGGAGAAGAATACCAGCTCAAAGGCACAGATAATGTATTCA
This sequence comes from Sigmodon hispidus, assembly GCA_004025045.1. Classification (NCBI taxonomy): domain Eukaryota; kingdom Metazoa; phylum Chordata; class Mammalia; order Rodentia; family Cricetidae; genus Sigmodon; species Sigmodon hispidus. Next base: position 39,862 of record PVIH01015222.1, read on the forward strand.
ATAAAATCATATAAGAAAGCTTTCCAAACTTGAAGAAGGAAATGGCTATAAAGATATAACAAGCTTATAGAACACCAAGTAGATATGACCCCCCAAAAAAGTCAGCATGCCACATAATAATCAAGCCACAAAACATGCAGAAGAAAGAAAAAATTTTAAGAGCTGCAAAAGAAAAGGGCCATCTTCCTTATAAAGTCAGACTCATCAAAATAACACCTGACTATTCAATGGAAATGATGAAAGCTAGAAGGGCTTGGTCAGAAGTTATACAGACACTAAAAGAGTATGGCCGCCAAACTAGAATACTATACCCAGTAAAATTATCAATCACCATAGATGTAGTAAACAAGATATTTCATGACAAAGTCAGACTGAAACAATACCTATCTACCAATGCGGCCTTCCAGAAAGCATTAGAGGGAAAACTCCAAACTAAGGATCACAGATACACCCATGAAACCCAAAACAATCAATAATCCCACAGAAGAATAGCCCAGAGAAAGGAAATACATACAAACAAGTTACTACCAAAAATAGCAGGAAATATCAGTGGTCACTAATATCCCTTAATATCAATGAACTCAACTCACCTATAAAAAGACACACACTAACAGGATGGATACAAAAACAGAAGTCATCCTTCTGTTACCTACAAGAAACACACCTCAACCACAAAGACAGACACAGGCTCAGAATAAAGGGTTGGGAGATTTTCCACTCAAATGGTCCTAAGAAGCAAACTGAGGTTGCCATCCTAATTTCTATCAAAGAAGACTTTAAGCTAAAAGCAATTAAAAGGGACCAAGATGGTCATTACTTATTCATCACAGGCAAAATTGGTCAAGAGGAGATTTCAATCCTGAATATTTATGCTTCAAATATAAGGGCAATTACCTATGTAAAAGAAAGATTGCTAAAGCTTAAATCCCACATCAATTGTCACACCCTCATAATGGGATACTTCAATTCCCCACTTCACCCCTGAATAGGTAAAGCAGACAGAGACTCAACATAGAAATAAGGAGTTTAACAGAGGTTATGATGCAAATGGATTCAATAGATATCTACAGAAGCTTCCACCCAACTGCAAAGGAATATACACATTTCTCAGCTCCTCATGGAACTTTCTCTAAAATTGACCACATAATTGGTCATAAAGCAAATATCAACAGACACAAAAAAATGGAAATAATTTCTTGTATCATATGGGACCACCAGGGCCTAAAGTTAGAGTTCAACAACATCAAAAATCACAGAAGCCTACCAACTCATGGAAACTAAACATCACTCGGCTGAACCACCTCTGGATCAAGGAAGAAATAAAGAAAAAAGAAAGCATTTTCAATAAATGGTGCTGGCTAAACAGGATGTCAACATTTAGAAGAATGTAAATAGATCCATATCTATCAACCTACATAGACATCAAGTCCAAGTGGATCATAGACCTTAACATAAACCCATTTACACTAACTTGATAGAAGAGAAAATGGGAAATAACCTTTTCCAGCCTTAAAAGGAGAGAAATTATCTAGTCTTACTATAGTACTTACTACTTGATATGCCATGCCTGGTTCTTACATAAGGGAAGCCTGCTCTCTTCTGGAGAGAAAAGAGGAACAGTAGATTGAGGGGGGTGAGGTGAGGTTGGAGGATGGACTGGGAAGTGAAGAGGGAGAGAGGAAAATGTAACTTGGCTGGAAAAAATAATTAAAGTAAACAAATGAAAAAATGAATAAATAAATAAAACTATATTGTCTTACAACTTCCCTTGGTTCTTTCTGGTTGTTGGGCATCTGATACCCTCTTCTGGCTTCTGGGGATACCAGAAATATACATGGTGCATACATATACATGCAAGTTAAAACTCATACACATGAAATAAAAAACATAAATTTTTTTAAAAGGCCTAACTATTTATTTATACTCCTTCTGAGCTTTGAGATTATTATACTTGAATGAGATAAAATTTGAGATTGAGCTGTAACTGTGTATGTGAGAAACCAACAGTTTTCAGGTTTTATTCGTGAGGTATCACTTCATATTAAACTATTTTAAATCTTATTGAAAAACTCTGCTGAATGTAGCAGGACTTCAGACTTCTGATTAACTTTATATCTGCAATTGCTTCAGTGGATAGATTTTTTAAGCTCTGTGAGTTTAAAATAAGACTTCATTTATTAACATACATGTAAAGTCTATATCCATTGCCATAACCAAGCATGAGAGCAATTTAAATGTATAAGAGAAAAATAAGTGTTGGGCCATTTTTACTTTCATCTAGATATGTTTATATTAAGTTTAAAGGTATTAAACTATTTCACAATTACAGAAGTAATGAAGGAAATAATTATGATTCTGTATAACAAGGGCATAGTTGTATTATTATCAGCCAGGTTGGATCTTAAAATAATTATGAATATGACATGGAAGTGGTAATTACTGTTACTTATGATGACCCAGGTATTTATTAATTCTAGAGTCTATGATTATAACATTCAAGTAGTTGATATTAACTAGCTTTATGCATCAGGTAAGTTTACTTTTTCAGTATTATTGGTAATTTGTCAATGGCATGTGTACAAAGATAATACAAGTCCACCATTTTTACAGTTATATGAAATGTAAACCACTACTGAAATATTTCATTTTTTTACTATTTTAAATATTCTTTTTCCCCTTTTTTATTATTATTATGAACAAAGAAGTCACACATTCTATCCTGTATATCCTTATTCAAGATACTTTCCCCCTCCCAACACTTCAGGTCATTGTCTCTTCCCCACAACTCCCCATCCTCCAACCTGCCTCGGGGAAGGTGTCAGGTGGTCTCAAGGTCCCACTGTCCCAATATTGCTTAGTTCAGCCTCCACTCCTGGCAGATCCAGTTTTCTCCCCCCAACCTCAAGACTGAGTCAGGTGTTCCTCTAGAGGGAGTGAGATCCAAAGAGTCAGTCCAAGGTGTTTCTGATCCCCAGCTGTTCAGTGGTTGTGGTTTGCAGCTTGGGAATGCTTTGTTTTTCTTGTTTGTTTGTTTGTTTGTTTGTTTAGAGTCCACTAATGAGTGAGTACATCCCATGCTTATCTTTCTGGGTTTGTGATACCTCACTCAGAAGGATATTTTCCAAATCCATTCATTTGTCTGCAAATTTTAAGATATCATTTTTTCTTACTGTTGAGTAGTACTCCATTGTGTAGATGTACCACAGTTTGTTAATCCATTCTTCAGTTGAGGGACATCTAGGTTGTATCCAGGTTCTTGTTATTACAAATAATGCTGCTATGAACATAGTTGAGCTAATGCCTTTAGAGTGTGACTGTGCATCTTTAGAGTATACCTAAATACCCAGAAGTGGTATTGCTGGGTCCATGGGAAGATTGATTCTCAATTTTCTGAGAAACCGCCATACTGCATTCCAAAGTGGCTGAACAAGCTTACACTCCCACCAACAATGGAGGAGTGTTCCCTTTGTTCTGCATCCTCTCCAGCATAGGATGCCCTCTGTGTCTTTTATCTTAGCCAATTTAACAGGTGTCAGGTGGTATCTCAAAGTTGTTTTGATTTGCATTTATCTGATGGCTAAAGGTGATGAGAACTTTTTCAGGTGCCTTTCAACCATTCGTAATTCTTCTGTTGAGAATTCCCTTTTTAGATCTGAACCCCATTTTTTGATTGGGTTATTCAAGGTTTTGGGCTCTAGATTCTTGAGCTCTTTATATACCTTAGAGATCAGTCCCCTATCACTTCTAGGGTTGGTGAAATTCTTTTCCCATTCTGTAGGCTGGCGATTTTGTCCTATTGACAGTGTTCTTGGCTTTACAGAAGCTTCTTAGCTTCAGAAGATCCCACTTATTGATTGTTGATCTTAGTGTCTGTGCCACTGGTGTTATATTTAGGAAGTGGTGGCCTGTGCCAATTCGTAGAAGTGTATTTCCCACTTTCTTTTCTATCAAGTTTAAAGTGGCTGGGTTTATGTAGGTCTTTGATCCAATTGGATTTGAGTTTTTTGCAGGGTGACAGGCTTGGATCTATTAGCATTTTTCTACACACCGCCATCCAGTTATGCCAACACCATTTGTTAAATATACTATCATTTTTCCATTGAATATTTTGAGCCTCTTTGTCGAAGATCAGGTGTTCATAGGTTTTTGGGTTAATTCCTGAATCCTCAATTCCATTCCATTGATCCACAAGTCTGTTTTTATGCCAGTACCAGGCTGTTTTTATTACTGTAGCTCTATAGTTTAACTTGAAGTCAGGGATGGTGATACCTTCTGACTTTTGTTGAGTAAAATTGTTTTGGCAATCCTGGCTTTCCCATTATCCCAAATGAAGTTGAATATTGTTCTTTCAAGGTCCAAAAAATATTTTGTTGGGATTTTGATGGGCAGTGCATTGAATCTGTAGATTGCTTTTGGTAGAATTGTCATTTTTACTATGTTGATCCTACCAATCCAGGAACATGGGAGAGCTTTCTATTTTCTGATATCCTCTTCAATTTCTTTTTTAGTGATTTAAAATTTTTGTCAAATAGGTCTGTTATATTGGTTATAGTTACTCCAAAATATTTAATACTATTTGCAGCTTTTATAAAGGGTAATGTTTCCCTCACTTCTTTTTCAGCCCTTTTATCTTTAGTTTATAGAAGGGCTTCTGATATCTTTGAGTTAATCTTGCATTCTGCTACATTTGTGAAGGTGTTTATCAGCTGTAGCAGTTCTTGGATGAATTTTGTGGGTCACTTATGTATACAATCATATCATCTGCAAATACAGATAGTTTCACTTCTTTTCCAATTTGTATCCCCTTAATCTCCTTTCGTTCTCTTATCACTTTAGCTAAAACTTTGAGAACTATATTGAATATATAATGGGAGAGAGGACATCCTTGTCTAGTTCCTGATTTTAGTGGGATTGCTTTGAGTTTTTCTCCATTAAGTTTGATACTGGCTGTCGGCTTCTTGCAAATCACCTTTATTATATTTAGGTATTCTCCCTGTATTCCTGATCTCTCCAGGGCTTTAATCATAGTGTAGTGTTGGATTTTGTCAAAGGCTTTTTCAGTATTTAAGGATATGATCATGTGTTTTTTTTCCTTCAACAAAACACATGTTTATATAATGGATAACATTTATGTTTTTTCGTATGTTAAATCTGCCCTGCATTTCTGAGATGAAGCCTACTTGGTTGTGTTCGATGATATTTTTTATACATTGTTGTATACGGTTTGCTAAAATTTTGTTGAGAATTTTCACATCAATATTCATGAGGGAGATTGGTCTGTAGTTATCCTTTGTTGAACTCTAACTTTAGGCCCTGGTGGTCAGATATGTTACAAGGGGTTATTTTCATTTTTTTTTGTATGTGTTGATATTTGCTTTATGACCAATTATGTGGTCAATTTTGGAGAAAGTTTCATGAGGAGCTGAGAAATATGTATATCCCTTATCATTTGGGTGGAAGCTTCTGTAGATATCTATTAAATACATTTGCATCATTACCTCTTTTAGACTCCTTATTTCTCTGCTGAGTCTCTGTCTGGTTGACCTATCCAAGGTTGAAAGTGGAAGTGGGGTATTGAAGTCTCCCACTATTAGGGTGTGAGAATTGATGTGATATTTGAGCTTTAGCAGTGTTTCTTTTACATAGGTAAGTGCCCTTTTATTAGGGGCATAAATATTCAGGATTGAAATCTCCTCTTGAGCAATTTTTCATGTGATGAATAAGTCATGACCATCTTGGTCCCTTTTAATTGCTTTTAGCTTAAAGTCTACTTTGTTAGATATTAGGATGGCAACCTCAGCTTGTTTCTTAGGACTATTTGACTGGAAAATCTTTTCCCAACCCTTTACTCTGAGCCTGTGTCTGTCTTTGTGGTTGAGGTGTGTTTCTTGTAGGCAACAGAAGGATGGCTTCTGTTTTTTGTATCCATCCTGTTAGTGTGTGTCGTTTTATAGGAGAGTTGAGTCCGTTGATATTAAGGGTTATTAGTGACCACTGATTGATATTTCCTGGTATTTTTGGTTGTAACTTGTTTGCATGTGTTTTCTTTCTCTGGAGTATTTTTCTCTGGGGTTATTGATTGTTTGTGGTTTCATGGGTATATCTTGGGTCCTTAGGTTGGAGTTTTCCCTCTAATGCTTTCTGGAAGGTTGCATTGGTAGATAGGTATTGTTTCAGTCTGACTTTGTCATGAAATATCTTGTTTACTGTATCTATGGTGATTGATAGTTTTGCAGGGTATAGTATTCTAGTTTGTCAGCCATGCTCTGTTAGCGTCTGTATAACTTCTGACCAAGCCCATCTAGCTTTGATTGTTTCCATTGAATAGTCAGGTGTTATTCTGATGGTTCTGCTTTCCTAGGTAAGTTGGCCACTTTCTTTTGCAGCTCTTAAAATTTTTTCTTTGCTCTGTATGTTTTGTGGCTTGATTATTATGTGGCATGCTGACTTTTTTGGGGGGTCATATCTATTTGGTGTTCTGTAAGGTTCTTGTATTTTTATAGGCATTTCCTTCTTCAAGTAAGGAAATTTTTCTTCTATGATTTTATTGAAAACATTATCTGTGCCTTTGAGCTGGTATTCTTCTCCTTCTTCTATCCCTTTTATTCTCAAGTTAGATCTTTCATGGTGTCCCAGATTTCCTGAACATTTTGTGTTATGGTCTTTTTGGTTTTAGTATTTTCTTTGACTGATATATCTATTTGAGATACTGAGTGTTCCACTTCAGAGATTCTATCTTCCATCTCTTGAACTCTGTTGTTTATGCTTGTATCTGTGTTTCCAGCTTTTTTCTTCAGGTTTTCTATTTACATCTTTGCCTCATTTTGTGCCTTTTTTATTGCTTCTATTTCAGTTTTTAGTTCTTGGCATGTTTCTTTCATTTTGGTTTATCTTTTCATGGTTTTCTTTCAAGAATTTGTTCATCTCTTCCAAATTTTTCTTAGTTTTTTTCTTCTATTTCTTTAAGGGAATTTTTCATATCTTCTTTGAGAGCTACAATGAACATCATAAATGTATTTTTGGTGTTGCTTCCTTCTGTTTCCTCTTCATTGCTCTGTTCAGGTCTTGTAGTTGTAGGACCACCACTTTCTTCTGGAGTTACCTTGTTGTTCTTTATATTATTATATATATTTTTGCACTGGCATCTGCCCATGGTTTCAGTGGTTCACGATTAGGTGGCTCCTGGTCAGTTGTGGCAAGTGAATTAGTGTATCTCCTTTCACCTCTGAACAAGGGGTCTGCTCATTCTCTAACTCTGCTCTGGGCAGGAGACTGAATTTCAAGTCCTCATTTCTTCTGTTTGAGCATTTAGAGGCATGGTGGCCATGTACGTTCCATTGTCTTAGCAGCATCTGGGGGGACCCTGACAGCCAAAGTTTTTGTCTGTCTGCTATGGAGTGTGTGGGGACACACTCCACAGACAGCACCTGGTCCCAGAACCAGAACCCGACTTGAACACAATTTTCCCTAGCAGGGATTCAGGCGCTGGGGCCTGCTGACCCCACCTCATCTTTTGGTGTAGTCTGAGTCTGGTTCTAAGAGTCCTCAGTTCTTCTATGTTTGAGCACTTGGAGGAGGGGTAGATGTGCAAGTTCCCTTGTCTTAGCAGCAACTGGGGGGACCCTGACAGTCAAAGTTTATTTCTGTCTGCTAAGGAGTGTGTGGGGACACACTCCACATACAGCACCTGGTCCCAGAACCAGAACCCAACTGCTGAAGTTTTTTATTATTTTTTACATTCATTTGTGTGTCTGTGTGTGTATGCATGTGTTTGTGTGAGTGTGTGCACTTGCCATGGCATGCATTCAAGTTAGGGTCAGAGGATAACATACATAAGTCAGTTCTCTGCTTACCATATGGTTTCTGGGGATGTAACTGCTGTATTAAGTCTTGAAATGAAGCACCTTCAGACAGTGAAATTTTATGAATGACTTTTGTTGAAATTTTGTATCATTTGATGACAATTTTCTTTAGTTGAATTAGTATTACTACCTTTCTGGTTCCCACAGCAGTAGTTTTATATATACATAATAGTACAGATTTATATTTATATTAACAATTATATAAATTTAGGTCTCTTGAGTAATAATTGCGTAAAGCATGTTTATATGGTTATCTCATTTGCTTTTAAAATAAAATTTTAAGTATCTGAGAACATGAGAGAAGTGGTAGATTGGCTTAATCATAATATTTATTTATCAACAACTCTCAACATTAGTTCAGCCATGGCTCACTTTTCAATGAGTTGGTGAATTAATTACTATTATTTGTAATGGGTCAAGCACCTAACTGTCAGAAACGATAATGCAAAAGTGATAACTTTTAAGTAAGCTGAACTATCATAGCAGTGTTATCCATAATAGTGACAACCTGGAAACAACCTAAATGTCCCTCAACTGAAGAATGCATAAAGAAAATATCATACATTTACACAATGAAGTATTATTTAGATTTTAAAAGCAGTGGCATCATAAAATTTTCAAAAATATGAATGGAATGAGAAACAAACAAGCAAACAAAACCCTCCTGATAAAATAAATAAGACCCAGAAAGACAAACAGAATTAGGTGTTTAAAACCATGCTGCAATACACATCCCCAGAGAGACGAGGTCACAAAGAGGACACAGAGAGTGATAAATCAATTTTCCTGGGAATGGGAAATAGAAATGAATCCCGGGGGCATGAGAAGGGGAGCTGAAAGGAGAGGGGGTAGGGCCTTTTCAGAAATGGATGGACAGGAAAATAATAAAAGAGATGTCTTGATGAAGAGTCCAATTCTGGGGTTAGGGAGAAACTGGAAACCAGGGAAAGATCTAGGAATCTACATGGATAATCCTAGCTAAGACTCCTAGCAGGAGTGGAGAAGGTGCCTTAATTGGCCTTCTTTAATCAGATTGGTGACTACCTTTAATTGTCATCATGGAACTGTCACACAGCAACTGATGGAAGCAGATGCAGAAATCCACACTAAGCACTGGACCAAGCTTTGGGGATCCTGTTGAAGTAAGGAAGGAGGTATTGTCTGAGCCAGGGGTGGAGGTCAATGTCATGATGGTAGAACTCACACACACAGCTGACCTGAGCTCCTGGGAGCTCACAGACTGAAAGAGCAGCTAGGGAGCCTTCAAGGGACCAGCCTAGGCCCTCTGCATGTGTGAGACAGTTGTGTAGCTTGAGCTGTTTGTGGGACTCCTAGCAGTGGAATGAGGACCTTGAGTAGAATTTTGAAAACCTGTTCACCATCTTGAGTGGCATCGCATAGGCTTGATGCAGGGCAGAAGCTTGGCCCTACCTCAACTTGGCATGCCATGCATTGTTGATGGCAATTGGTGGCCTGCCCCTTCCTTTTTCTATTGTTTAGAAAGAATTCTAATATATATTCCTTTTTATTTATTTTTTAATGTTTTTTGAAAATCAATATCAAACATTATACATAAAAGCAAAACATTCAGAATAGATAACAAAAAAAAACCCCATACAGTAATGAAACTTCTCTTTTCTCTGAAATATTAAAAAAAAAAAAAAAATCTAAAGCTTCTCAAGCCAGGTTAGGCTCAGCTACAGATAAAGAAAGCACAATAGGTCACAGCTAATGCCCACCAATGCACTACGGCTACCACAAATTTCTGCTAAGCAACCTTTTACAGAAAAACCAGAAGTTTTGCTTTGTTTTGCGTATGTGCGTGTTTTAAATCACTTCATTCCCCCATTGTCTTTCTGCTTAAAATGCACTAATTAGTGAGTACGTCCCCTGCTTATCTTTCTGGGTTTGTGATACCTCCATCAGGAGGATATTCTCGAAATCCATCCATTTGCCAGTAAATTTTAGTATACCATTTTTTCTTACTACTAAGTAGTACTCCATTGTATATATGGATCACAGTTTGTTAATCCATTCCTCAGTTGAGAGGCATCTAGATTGTTTCCAGGTTCTTGCTATTATGAATAATGGTGCTATGAACATAGTTAAGCTAATACTTTTGGAGTGTGAATGTGTTTCTTTAGGGTATATACCAAATAGTGGTATTGCTGGATCCTTGGAGAGAGTGATTGCCAGTTTTCTGAGAAACCTCCATACTATATTCCATAGCAAACGATCTTACACTGCCACCAACAATGGAGGAGTGTTTCCACATCCTCTCCAGCATAGGCTGTCATCTGTGTTTTTGATCTTAGCCAATCTGACAGACGTAAGGTTGCATCTCAAAGTTGTTTTGATTTACATTTCTCTGATGGCTAAAGATGTTGAGGACTTTTTCAAGTGTCTCAGCCATTTGTAATTCTTCTGCTGAGAATTCCCTTTTTAATTGTGAACTCTATTTTTTGATTGGGTTATTCCAAGTTTTGGGCTCTAGTTTCTTGAGTTCTCTATATATTTTAGAGATCAGTCCTTTATAACTTATAGGGTTGGTGAAAATCTTTTTCCATTCTGTAGGCTGTGGTTTTGTTTTAATGACTGTATTCTTGGATTTGAGTATTGTGCAGGGTAACAGGCTTGGATCTATTTGCATTTTTCTACATATTACCATCCAGCTATGCCAACACTATTTGTTAAAGATACTATCTTCTTTCCATTGAATATTTTGGGCCTCTTTGTCAAAGATCAGGTGTTCATAGGTTTTTGGGTTAAGGTCGGGATCTTCACTATAATTCCATTGATCC
>PVIH01015223.1:0-33198 GCA_004025045.1 Sigmodon hispidus
CCAGGCTTGCCCCGGACATGCCCAAGGCCCCCCTGCCCCCCCCACAGGGTTGCTAAGGAACCATCAGATAACCAGAAGCATGTGACCGGGACCGCATACCACAAGAAGCCTGTAATCAGGGCCAAATGCTCAGGAAGCCCCCCTCCCAGCAAGCGACCGTTTCCTCCCGCCGTTCCTTCCTGCCACTAGGCCTTCATCCAATAAGTAAAAGTTGTTGTTTAAATGAGCAAATGATTTCCTTGTTTTCCCTATAACCACGCCTTTTGCTTCTGTAAGTCTGCTTCCCGCTCTCCCCTATGCTATAAAAAGCCCCTGAACAAAGCCTCGGCGCGCCAGTCAGCTCTCCGAGTTACTGCCGCCCGAGGATATCTTCGTAACCTGAATAAAATCCTCTTGCAGTTTGCATCTGAACTGTGGCTCGGCTCGGTCTTTGGGACTCGGGGTCTCCTTCTGAGGAAAGGTTCTCATTTGAGGGTCTTTCAGTTTCAGGGTCAAAATGTTTCTTTTACCTACTCTGGTTTCAGAGCCAGAGTGGGTTTCTTTGGCTGGCCCTTGTTCCCTTAAAGAATAAGGTTCTCACCCTCTCTTCCTCCACCCTGACTCTCCAAGATGAAATTTAGTGTATGTTACATTTCATAACTCACACTCAGGAAAGAATCAGACTCTTTAGAGGCCCATAGCCCTCACCAGGATGCTAGATAGTACCCCAGCCCCATCCTTGTCTGTAACTGCACTGAGGCTTTCTCAGAAGTCAGGAAACACCCATCTGATCACCCTATCTATGAACCTTTTCAGGGGTCACAACAGAAATAAAACTGCACTTCTTCTGTTCTGGGTTTTAGAGTTCCTTCAATCTTTTTCTTTACTTGTGACAGTACTTAAATTAAGCTACTCCTTTTTTTAATTAATTAATTTATTTTTTAAGGATTAAACACAAATGGCAAATTCTTAACCTAATTAAACAAAAAAGGGAAAACCTACTTCAATATAACAAGAAATTGAAATACAAACAATATAACAGATACGAATGAAATTCCCAAAAATCATGAGGACATACATTATAAATTTGCTTTGATAAATTGAAGAGTCTGAAAAAAACTGGTGAGTTTTTAGATATCAAAATTAAACCTAAATTCAATTAAACCTACATTCAATGAATGATTTTAACAAATGCATACTTTGTAATCTTGAAATACTTAAAATACTAATAAAATACTCCATACTAAAAACAAAAAATAGCAATAACAAAAACAAATATGAGAAAATATGAACTTACTACAGAATTCTACTATAACTTAAAAAACTAAGACAAATACATATCATATTATTCCATAAAATTAAGATACTTCTTTAAAACATCTTTTACAGTTAAAATGTACTTCTATAATTTTTGTTTTATATCTCTTCCTTCCAAACTCCTCCTGTGTAACCTCCATTTCTCCCTCTAGAATTAATGACTTCTTTTATTCTAATTGCTATTAACACACACACACACACACACACACACACACACACACACACACCCCTCTCTATATAAATTCAACCTGCTCCATCCATTTAGTACAACTGGTATGTATATTATTTCAGGGCTGTCCTTTGGTATTGGATAGCCAACTCAGGGGCTTATCTTTGGGTATTACCATTTCTTCTTTTCTCAAAATTCCTTAATACTTATAGTACTTTGCCTGGGGTAGGACACCATGAAATTTTCCTCTTCTGTGTTAATATGTCTAATGGTGGTGTACTTATTCTGGTCTTGTTTAGGTAGCCATTTTGGTAAGATATCTGATAAGAAAAGTATTCATTAGTGGATATCCTCTGTGAAAGCAATAAGCCAATCAAACCGAATTAATAAATCTATGATTAATCTTAGTAGAACATTCCTAGGTGGTCCCAGGGGAAAAGGAGAAGCCATGAGGGAAAAGTACAAGGGGAAGTCCGTGGGCCAGACTGTAAGTACCTTCTGGGGCTGAAGCCACTGCTTGGTGGGCTTTCTCAAGGATGGGCTCTGGAGAGGACAGCTCTAGGGAGTTGTGGCTTGACACACTGAAGGCAGGGTCTGGAAAGGGCAGCTCCAGGGAAGATCCCTGGCATCCCAACCTTTTGTGGGTATATATAGATGCAGGTTCAAGTCTGGCTGCTTCCTGCTGGCAAGGCACGATGTGGGGAGGGGAAAGTTGGAGGTCAGCAGTGTCACACAAGCCGGTACGTGTGGGTGAAGAAGCATTCAGTTAGTTGCTATCCTTGAGACCTCAGGAACCTGTTTCTTGAGGAGACAGAGAAGGCAGGAGAAAAAACAGATTATTAACATGACCTTATAAATGGGATTAGTCATGGGAAAAAGAATGGAATAAGGATGTGTCCTGGTTGTTCAGAAGAGGCAAGGGTGAATGAGTCAGATAAAAAAGCAGATATGTCCTTAAATCTAGAGAGGTGGTACCAGCACTGATGTTCCAGGAATGTGCGGGGATGGCATACCAAATCTGGGGATGATGTGTTCAGGAGTACCTTGCCCATTACATCTGCTGTTTCCCTGGAGATGCGAGATACCTCTATTCATCCTATAATAATGTCAACAAGAGTTATGAGATAATGAGGCTTTTCTTTTTTTTTCCTTTGGTTTCTTTTCTTTTTTACAGAATAAAGAGATTCTATTTATAAATATGCATATGTATATTACAATAATTAATAAAAATAGGAGTACACAAATATGGAAGAGAACAAGAGGGGTTATATGGAAGGATTTGGAGTGAAGAAAAGGGGGACTTGATGAAATTATACTATAAACTTAAAATACAAGGAAATGTATTTTCTTTTTAGAAATTGAGTTAAAATCTAAGAGAATACAAATTTTATTTTCTAAAATGTAGTACCTACCAGGTAGCACTCTAATAGTTTCTGCTAAGTTTTTTAATTACTTATTGGACTTATTAAAGTTATCAATTGGTGGTGTTTACAGAAGCTAAGTAGCTATCTGTATAATTTAAATTACATCCAAGTCTACCATACTTTAAATTTCTTGGGAAATGTTCATATATTTTGCATTTAGATTATGGAAATCAAGTAAGAAAAACTTTTTAAAAGTAAAATAGTAACATTTATATTTGTGACTAACTCCACCATCATTACCACCATCTCCTAAAATCCACAGTCACATTATACAGCATCATTCTCCAGAAAATGTTTATCTATGTAGTCAGTATAAAGGGCAATATAAATTTTTTATTTTAAACATTTTTATTTTTCTTAATTAAAATACAATTACATAATTTTCTCTCCTCTATTTCTTTTTTATTATGAATAAAGTCTCATTTTTTTTATCCATGTATCCCCTTGTTCAAACTCCATTCCTGCACCCGCCCCTCCCAGTCACTCTCTCTTCTCCCCATCTCCTTATCTCCTCCTCAGCAAGGGCAGGAGGTCCATAACCCGGCTTTTCATGAGTGAGCATGTGGGTGAAATCAACTTGTCAATACTTGCCCAATTGGTGTCCTTAGAGCTGGTGCAGTGACTGGCTGGTATGCTCTGAAGGGCCCCCTGCAGGTTGGGCTTGTCACAGAGAAGTGGACCTGTGCAGGAACCTGCAGGTGTCTGTAAAACAACTGGAACAGATTTACATCTTGGTATCATAGCAAAAGGCTATAGCTTTGAATTATAAGGTATGAACATTTTTCCTCCAGCCTGATTTCAGTCCGATGAAACACACTCTGATATATAACCAGAGGAAATTTAGTCAATGAAAGGGGTTAAGTAAGTGAAGGAGGAGGAGAGAAGGAGGCTGAGGAATGAAAGAGGAACAGAGTTGAACACATCTGCAAGCTTCCATACCTTCTCTAATGTAGCTGTCTCTAAAAGCTAGGACCAGTAAAATCTATAGAAATTTAAGAACTTCTGAAAACTGCTTATAGGCAGGGCTCTATCAGTTTATAAGTACCGTAGTAATCAAACTCCATTAGACCTGAGAAGGATAAGTAAGAAGTGAGATAGCTTTAGGTACACAGGCAGTCTCAGGATTCTCCATGGTTGTTAGGAGACAGAAGTCCCAAAGGCAGCACCTGTCTTCAGCCATCAAGCCCAGAGACCTGATAGACTTTCCTGTGTGGTAGGTATTTGGGGAGAGTGTCCTACCCTAACTTGGCAAAATGGAGCAATTGATTCCCCAGTGTCCTATTGTCTAGTCTGGGCAGGGTCTTAACAACGATTTAAAGTGCAAAGCCACTTTTTACTGTGTGGCTGGCTTTGCCACCTTTAAAGTCAATTTCCAGGTGGAAGTTTTCCCATGTTTCTTGGAGGAGGTACAGGATGCTGCTAGGATCTGACATGTCTCTATTTGTATTAAAATGCCATATTCTCAGATCCCTGAAGTGTTTGAGGATCAATGTATAATATCTGTTAGGTGCAACTGAATTAGACAAATGTTGTTTTACCTAATGAGCTAAATATGGACATATAGTTTCCAAATAGTTATATTTCACCAATGTTAGTAAAAGCAAAAATATTAGAAGGAATATTTCAGTCTTTAGTGTTCAGCTGTGGTCCTAAGACATAATCACAAGATAAATCGAGTTTTAACATTGCAAACAATATAGTGTTTTTTTTTTTTTTTAAATCAATATCGAGGGGTTTACTCTTAGGTTACAAAATCTGACTAACTTGAAGGTGTATCCCTGTACAGAAATGTATGGAGGTGAAGGTTTAATGCCTCATTAAGCCAGCATTGTATTAAATTTTTTATGAACCTTGTTTTTATTATCAGATGGGAATTATTATATAAAAACTATATTGGAGACCTAATAACTCCTTGGTGGGGCTAGTCCACATGGTCATCCTCAATAAAGATGGCAATGAAGTCATAGGACCTTTCTCTTTAATGGTACCTGCCCACATGGCTGTACTTAATTAGGGCAGACCATGTGCTGTTTTCCAGAGTAGTTTAAATCTGGAGTTATAAGTTTTACAGATTTTTAAATCATATTAAATTTCTTAGCTGTTTTTCTTTATTATAAGGTAGAACAGAATAAAATAACTTTCTCTGTCATCAAATCAGATTAAGCAAAGCCCAGAGGCAAATCTTGAGCCCAAACATTGAGTTGTGAACATAGATGAGTCATCACTAAGACATACAGAACAAGTAAACTCAGGCATTCAAAACCAACCAGAAGCAGGCATACATTTCCATCCATACACACAAAACAGGCGGGACATTCAGATTCCTGCCTTAAGTTCCTGCCCTGACTCCCCTGTAAGATGGACTACAAACTGCAAAATGAAATAACCCCTTTCCTCCACAAGTTGCTTTTGGTCATGATGGTTAATCACAAGAGAAACCTCATTACAAGGTATGAGAGCTATACTTCTCTGTGGGTATAAGGGTAAGCTTTTAGAGTGCAGTTATGAATTTTGCTAGGTAAATAAGGTAAGAGTAGTAGGTTACCCTCTGAGATCTATGACCTCCATAGCTTTATATAAATTGGTAGATTTCCAGTAAAAATCATGGTTTTCCTCCTATGAAGTGGGTCATAAGTCTTGTTAGGAAGCTATTAGTTATTCATACAATATGAATGTCATTATTGTACCCTTAGAGATATTGTGCTATACTGGTCATTGTGGTCCATAGGTGTCATAACTAGAAAGAACCACTGGTTGCTTTTTTCCCTTGGAATCTTGCATAGCACCTTCCTGGACTATGAAAGCTTGCTCTCAGGGAGGAGTCTAACCCATTTATTTATGCCAAACTGAGAATGTACCCCTGGGTTCAAGGCTGGTCTCTTTCACAGCTCAATACTTGAAGCCAGAAAATACTACTTTTATCCACATGGTAATGAAAGTTATTTCAGCTAACAGAATATGTTGCAATGGAAATCACTTTTTTTTTTTACATTACTGGATAGTGTTAAATCTTCCTTGCAGTCCTCAGCATATTTTTTAAAAAATTATATTAAAAATATTTATTTTATGTGCATTGGTGTTCTGCCCACATGTTTTTCTGTGTATGGGTGCTGGATTTCTGGAACTGGAGTTACAACAGTTGTAAACTACCGGGTTGGTGCTGAGAATTGAATCAGGGTCCTCTGGAAAGGCAACCAGTGCTCTTAACCACTGAGCCATTTCCCACTTTAGCATCTTTATCACAATTAAAAAATATTCCCTTCAATAGCTTCCTGTCTGGACTGTTTTATTTTTGGGTGGTGATGGACATTGTTACAGAAACCTTTAATGTCTCTCATTCTCAGTTATAAGATTACAGTAAATGGATACTGCTGCCAAAGATGCTTCCTTGCCACTGGCAACAAGGATTATGGACTTCCACATGCTTTCTTGAGGTAGCACAGATCATGGAATCAAGGTGGTTGCTAGCCTCTGCATAGATCATGGGCATCTATATGGTTTAGCATGGACCATGGACAACAACATAGGCTGCAGTAGCAGCATGAACCACAGAAGTCTTTTTAAGGAGTGTTGTAGTGGAGAGCAGGTATTACTTTGACCTAGCGATGGAGACTTAATCCAAAAATAAACTATCCTTCATCTTGACTATCTTATTGCTCACTATCAGGGTGATAATGTGGTTGGACACAGTGTCTGGTGGCAGGAACTTCTCTCAAGGACAGTGCCATAGTCCCAGTCTCTCCTTCCCACAGCAAGGTGAGCAGCCCTAGTGTTGGCACCAGCTGAAGTGACTCTATGCTGTGTACCAGCTTAAATTTTTATTTAAATATTATTTTATTATTTTGTGTGTATGTTTGTGTGTGTATTACATCTATGCAGTAATGTCATCATTGATTTCCTGAGACTGGAGTTACAAACACTTGTGAGTTGCGATATAAGTATTGCAGCTCATATGCTGGTCCTCTGGAAGAGCAGCCTGTGCTTTTACTCCAGCCTTTCTTACCCAAATGTCTTGATTGTTAACCAAGGTCTTGGGTCTTGTCTTTTTTTCATATATCTTATTTGATTTTTCTTTATTTGAAATAGATTTTTTTCTTCACATATATATTCAATTATGGTTTTCCTCCTTCTACTCCTCTCAGTTCCTTCTCCCATCTCATTAACACAACAAACAGCTTTCTGAGGGATAATAATAAAATAAATAAAATAAGATATCACAAAAACTAACACATCAGAACAGGGCACAACCAACAGAAGAAAAACAGCTCAGGGAAAAGCACAAGAAACAGAGACTCACTCAATAATTCATACACTCAGTAATCCCCCCTAAAAATTCTTAGCTGAAAGTCATAATAAATACACAAAAATTTGTAGGATACAAAGAGAGAAGAAAAAATTTAAAAAAGATAGAGGTTTTTTTTTTTTTTTTTTTTTTAAGGAAAGCCCTGATATGACATTATTTGACAAGGAGTTCATTTCTGTTGGCTGTCTATTGCTGGGCACACACTCTACCATTAAGAGTTGTTTGTTTTCCCAGTGAGCCTTCCTTGAAGGAAACAAAACTTTCACTTGCAAGTGATCATCAGTTGAAAATTATTTCTAGGTTAGGAATAGGGCCATGTGTCCACTTCTCCTTTTAGCTCTAGGACAACATCTGGTGCAGACCCTGTGTATGCTGCTTCAGTCTCTGAGTTCATTTGAGCTTGGCTCAGTTGATTTACATGGCTTTGTTTTCTTAGTGTCCTCCATCCCCTCTGGCTTTTATACTTTTTCTGCCTCCTCTTCTGAGGTATTTCCCGAGCCCTGAGGGGAAGAATTTATTGGAGTCATCTCATTTAGAGATGAGTGTTCCAAAGTCTCTCACTTTCTGTATCATGTCTGGCTGTAGGTCTGTGTATTCAGTCCTATCTACTACAGGAGGAAGCTTCTTTGATGATAACTGGGCAGGGTGCACTTCTATGAGTCTAGCAGAATGTCATTTTATTGCTACTTTAAAAAATAAAAAGAACAATAGTGTTTAGTTTAACCTGGGTCTCTGGCCAACTAGTCTCAGCTTTTTGTTCACCCAAACAGTGTCAGGTATGGTTTTCATTTCATGGAGTGGGCCTTACATCAAATCAGATATTGGTTGGTTACTCCCACAAGATTTGTGCCACCATTGTACTATTGTAATTAGTTCTGGCCTGGACTATCCAGGCCTGGACCAGAGGTTGGACCCACTCTCAGCCCTGCTTAGCCTCAAATAATCACACACAGGCTTATATTATTTTTATGTTGATTGACCTATGACCCAGGCATATAATTTGCTAACTTCTTCATCTGAACTCAACCCATCTTGTTCAGCCATGTGACTCAGTACCTTTTCTCAGAGCAGCATTTCAACTTCTTTCCTCTGCCATGTCTCCTGGCATCTGTGTTGTTTCTCTAGTGACTCTGTGATGCCTGTGTGGTGGCTCTGCCTGACATCTGTGTCTCCTCTGAGATGTTCCTGGGTTTTCTTAGCCTGAGAGCCCCGCCCACACTTCCTGTCTGCCTTTAGTCAATCAGCTTTCATTAAACCCATAAGCGGGACAAATATTTACAATGACAGGAGACAGTAGCAACATAACATAATCCCACTACATTGCACTAGCATATCTCACAGGCAGAACAGTACTCTAAACCAAAGACTTTGTGTCTATGTCACTGTTTACATTTCTTCTTTTGTATCACATAGAGAACCTTCCTTTACTAAAGGTGCTATCCCATAGGGGTGAAGGCACCAACTGGTCATCTCCATAGTCAATGAATTGTGTAGGTGTTTGTCTTTTACCAGTTTGTGGAAAGTAGAGTCCTGACAACAGCCTGGGTTGTTTAAGGATTCCTATGGGATCCCTTTAGCCAACAACTGAATTAGATGTAACCCAGTTCAGGTACTGGAAGCTTCATTTGGTGATGTGTGGAAAGTTGGGGCTGTCTCTTCCATTATTTGGTAATTTCATTTATATGACCTTCAGATATGTTTCTTATTTAGGAAGCTTCTACTATATTAGCTGTCCATATTACTCCTCAAATGTCCATTAATTTTAGCTGTATTTCCCTGAATTTCTTCTCTTCCCATTCTCACTTGGCCCTCCGATTACTTCTATATACCTAAATTTGCCTTGACTAGACCAAGGTCAAGTCTGAACACACACACACACACACACACACACACACACACACACACACACACACACACACATATATTAGCTGCTGTGTAGGTGGTACCTGAAGAGTGGGTCAGTATGATAATTCTGCCTAGGCATAGGGCCCCATGAAAATTTCCCATCATGTTAACATGTTTATTGGTGGTATACTTGTTCAGGTCTTGTTTAGTCTATATTGGTGAGATGTAGTGGGTGAAGTTTCTGAGATGTAGTAGGTGGAGTTTCTGTTATTTAATATGGGACATAATCTCATAAAAATTTCCTAGTTTCAGATAATGTTTCACAGTGTTGATAGTAGATATAGAGACTGATTTTTGGAGGATCTTGTGTACTTGGGTGAGTGAAGTTCTCAGTATCCATTCATGAGGATCATTATCTTAATTTCTGATTACTTGACTAAATGGTTCATGGGACATATTACCATATTTTTAATTACCATATTTGAACATCTGCCTAGCTATAGCCTTTGTGAAAGCTCACTGAGATTCTGGACCCAGGCTAAATATGGTGGTAAGACACATTTAAAGTATGGTCTTATAAAGTTAAAATCTACTCTACATCCACTTTTAAAAAATTTTTAAACTTATATTATGCATTTTTCTTTAGTATTTAATTATTTATTATGTATACAGTATACACAAGAGGGTACCAGATGTCATCATAGATGGTTGTGAGCCACCATGTGGTTGCTGGAAATTGAACTCAGGACCTCTGGAAGATCAGTCAGTGTTCTTATAATTGTAGAAATGTATTTTATAAGTACTGCCAAAGAACTGGATTTCATTAATTTTGAAATGTTTTTTATGTGTATGAGTAGTTTTATGTGTGTATGTGTACCACATGCATGCCTAGTGCCCACTGATGTCAGAAGAAGGCAACAAATCCCCTGGAACTTGAGTTATAGACAGTTGTGAGCTACCACATGGGTACTGAGAATCAAACCCAGGTCTTCTATA
Organism: Sigmodon hispidus; assembly: GCA_004025045.1. Classification (NCBI taxonomy): domain Eukaryota; kingdom Metazoa; phylum Chordata; class Mammalia; order Rodentia; family Cricetidae; genus Sigmodon; species Sigmodon hispidus. The sequence continues at coordinate 10,034 of PVIH01015223.1, forward strand.
AAAGCAATAAATACTCTTAACCACTGAACCATCTCTTAAGCCATGATTTTGATACTTTTTTTCCAGACAGGATTTCTCTGTATGGCTCTTGATGTCCTGGAACTTGCTTTGTAGACCAGTCTGGCCCTGAACTCCAAGATCCACTTACCTCTGCCTCCTAAGTCCTGGGATTAAAGATGTGTGCCACCACCACCTGGCTTGCTTTTGTTTCTTTTTACTGGTGTTACCTAGTATTTCCTCATTTATCTTGTTTCCTAACTTATAACTAAGGCTTATGCTATTCATTCCCTAGCTTCTTGAACTGACTGAGTGTCTTAAATGTAATAATAATTATTAATAATTATTATTTATTTGTAGATTTTTTTTGCCTACATGTATCTCTGTGCACCATGTGCATGCCTGGTCATGCCTGGTACTGATGGAAGACAGGAGAGGTAATCAAATCCTTTGGACTCAAGATAATTGTTAGCTGCCATATGAGTGCTAGAGATTGAATTTAGGTCCTTTGGAAGAGCTTCCAGTGTTAACTGCCTAGCCATTTCCTCAGGACCCTAAATTTATTTTCTTTTTGGTTTTTCAGGACAGGATTTGTCTGTGTAGACCTGGCTGTCTTGGAACTTGCTATATAGAGCAGTCTAGGCTCTAACTCAGAGATCTACTTGCCTCTGCTTCCTGAGTGCTGGGATCAAGGGCATGCAACACCACTCCTGGCTTTAAATATATTTTATATTATATATATTTAAGGCTAGTCATTTATATATAAAAAAATCACTGAACTTGTTACTATTATATAGTTTTATATTCATTGCTTGAAAATTGTACAGATCGTCTATAGTCTCCTTTTTCTGTGTCTGCATGTGGAGAAAATTGAGAGAGTGAGCTGAGCATGGTCATTCAATGCTCCCTGCCTCTTAAGTGCACATGAAATGTGACCAGCCACCTCCTCAAGTTCCTGCTGCTGTGAATTTCCTACCATGCTAGGTTATAGCTTCTAACTGTGAGCCAAAATAAACTCTCCCTTAAGTTGCTTTTGTCCTATCTCAGATCAGTGCCTGCCTCCATCTCTGTTTCACATATTTCTTTTCAGTTACCTTCACACCTGACAAGGTTTTAAACAGAATTCTGTAGCCCCCAAACTCCAAAATATGTTGACTGGTGAATTTATCAGAAGTATCATTAAAGGTTTTTAAGCATTTTTAGATTCATTCTCCCAGGACCAACTTAGCTATTGTGAAGTATTTTTTTTTTTCTTGCTTAGTTTTGGTTTTAATGTTTTAGACGCATCCACACACTCATCCCATTTTGAGTCAGAATTGTTTATGTATAATATGAATATTAATTTTGATGTAAAGTTGACTGGCATAAGGCAACTGGTTAAGCATTTTAGGTCTATTTGTAAAGATGGTCCCAGAAGAAGCTGTCATTAAATTAGTGGACTGAATAAAGATGGTCAAGCACCTTATCCAATGTGAGCAAGTATTACCCAATTAGCTGAAGTCCAGATAAAATAAAAAAGTGGAGCAAATTGGAATATGAGTTTTTAAAATCTTTTCTGAAGACAAAATATCCTTTTCCTGCCCTTCAATATCAGAACTGCATGTTTTCTGTCTCTTGCACTCTAGCACTTGTACTTGTGACTTTTTTGAGAATAGTTATTGTGTGGTGGTATGATGGAACAGCCATTCCTTGTCATTAGAAAGTGGGCATCTCACTTTCTTTTCAGAAGACACACACATTATTCTATGGAGAGTGTATCAGGATGAAAAATTTCTCATATCACTGGACCATACCAGACTAGAAGATAAAGGAAGAGTCTTTGATTAGGTAGAACATTGATAATGAAAAGGTGTGTAATGTAATGTTCATAATTACAATGAAACAAACTTCTATTTGGGCCTTAGTTGCTGGTTTGTCACAGATGCCTCTGTGCAGAGCCTCCTACTAAGCAGCATGGATGATAGTGCTAGCCTGACCAGAACCAGAGGACACAAGTCACTGTGTGTGCAGATTGCTCATAAAACACATCATTGTTGTAACATACCTCTTCCTTACCTTATACAGGGGGTCCTTTATAAACATAGGAATGAAAAAAAGGTTACATCTGGGATTGTTTAATATGTAAGCAAAAGCTTAGAATGAATGGTACTGCATTTCAGGCATACTTGGGTTGATCTTGAAACATGGTAACAAAGAAAAAATCTTCTCTCCTGAGTCTTCAACAGTATGCTTGACCTGTCTTATGGCCTTATAGTAGCTTGGCAGCTGCATAGGCAGTCAGTGTTCAAATTTGAACACAATTATTGTGATTAATAGGCAGCATAGCTTCCTAGGTAATGAAGAGTCAGGGAAAAAAGGAGGTCTCAACAGTTTCAAGGCCTTTTGATTTTTTTCAGCTGGAGTTTAGTATATATAGTTGGTTGTATTCGGATGAAAAAGAGTAACAAAGTTTCTCTTAAATTTACAAAGACTCAGGAAATTCTGAGAAGAGGCTGTTAGGCTCAGAAAGCCTCAGCAAGTACTGGAAACTGACCAGATGCACTAAGCTCCTTTTTTTCCTATGTTTATATTAGTAGTAAGAGTTGCTGAAGAGGCAGAGACTAGCTGACCTGCTTGGAAAAAGCTCAAGACCAAGTAAATTTCCAGGAAGAGACATTTCCAACCTGTTGAGCTGTCTGCAAGGTGTAGAGTAAGATCCAATTTTACAGTTTTTGTGAGCTTCTATCTATGCTAGGGTGGACTTTATATGTTGTACCTGTGTTTGAGTTGTCTATGCTCCTGTAAATGACCCATCATCCATGTTTCCATTAGTAACACTGTTTAAAGTTATCAGATAAATGTAGACTTTATGAAGCTGAAATGATCTAACTACAGCGCTCATGTATCCATACTTTGTCCTATTGTCTTTTTCCTATTTGGAGTGAGTAATGTACATGTTTGTCCATGTCTGCCAAGAATTGTGTCATAAAACAGATGAGCTCAAATATCCAGTGCCTATGTAAAGGCCAGGTATGGTTGTATGTTCATATATTCCTTGTGTTGAGAGATGGAGATAGGCAAATCCTAGGAGTGCCTCGGCCAGGCATTGTAACTAACAGTGAGCTCCAGTTTTAGTGGGAGACTCTGACTCAAAAAATCAGGTGGAGATTCATAAAAGAAAACACCTAACCTCCTCTAGTCTCCATATATACCTATGCATATGTGTATGTATATTGTATATGTATACCACACAGCATAGACATGTACACAGAACATATTTTTAAGAATTATATATAAAAATAACTTGGCAAACCTGTTTTGATGTACTTCACATCTTCTCTCACCTTTGAAATTCTAGTCAGGAGAGAGCTCAGAGGAGACTCAAGCTGAGTAAATATCACCATGAAAGCACTAAGGGATCTCTGAGAGACTCTGTCAGGACTAGAAAAAAGCTGAAGCAAGATGGGAGGCTTTTCGGAGAGACCTTGTGGAAAGCTGGGGAAGCTATAGCAAAGGTTCCTTCACACTAGGAGTTAAGTTGAGAAATGGAGGGATCTCACATCTCTTTTCTCACTCCATTCCTTAACTTAGTTTTATAGTTAGGCATATAGCACATAACAGTAGAGTTGGTCATGTTAGGTCTATTGAAGGGCTATAAACTTCACCTGTGTTCAAGGCCACCTTCAGAAACTGGCTTGCAAAAATTTAGCAGAAAAATGCAACACTTTGTGGCAAGCTCTGTCTGTGCCAGAAAAACTGACTCCAAATTACTTATAACCTATATGACATGAAGAGCGCATAACAACAGGAAAGCTACTAGGAACCAAAAGAGAGACTTCTGTCTGTTAGGCAGTCATGATAGAATCTGTGAGAAGTCAAGTATAGCTGCCCATACAACAAAAGCTTGCCCAGAAAAGGCTACGAGTCCCAATGTGTGGTGAAAGGCAAGGAACATGGACTTCTGTACAGCTAAGGAGGCTTTGGGTTGAGTCCTAGTGAGCAATTAAAGTTAAGAGCCTGGTTTCAGTGAAGGGGATCAGAGAGAGCCAAAAGTACAAGGTATGTTGCAAATGGTAACTGTAAAGTTAGAAATCTGGGGCTGAGGAAATGGTTTAGCCAGTAGAGTGCTTGCTGTACAAACATAAGGACATGAGTTTGGATCCACAGAAAACGGCATAAAAGCTGAGCATAGTAGCCTTAATCCAATGTAGTTCGATTAAGAATGACCCCCATAGATTCGCTCATGTTTGAATTCTTAATCATTAGGGAGTGGCAGTACTTGGGTGGGATTAGGAGGTATGGTCTTGTTGGAGAAAGTGTATCTCTGGGATGGGGATGGTCTTTGGGGTTTCAAAAGCCTAAGCCAGGCCCAGTGTCACTCTCTTTTCCTGCTGCCTGCAGATTCAGATGTAGAATTATCAACCCCTCCTCCAGCATCATGTCTGCCTGCATGCCACCATGCTCCCTGCCATGATGATACTAGACTAAACTTCTGAAACTGCTATCAAGCTCCAACTAAATGCTTTATTTTATAAGAGCTGGTGATGGTGTCTCTCTCTTCACGACAATAGAACACTAAGACATCCAAACATTGAGGAAGCAGAAATAGGTGGATCTTGAAGCCCACTGGACACCCAGATCAGCTGAATGAGTGAGGTTTATCTTTAGTGAAAAAAACTTGTCTTAAAAATAAGGAGGGCATCAATCTCAACCTCTGGGCTACACACACACACACACACACACACACACACACACACACACACACACACACACACACACACACCCCATATGAGAAAAGATTCCTGAAAAGGAAACTTTTTTATATCCAGCTAGTCCCATCTTAGAGCTGTGGGCAGACCAGCATAGCAGTCCCTGAACAGCCCTTCTAATCTGATTAGACCACAAAAAGGCTGATGGAAGGAGATCTGTTGGCTTAGGGTTCATGCTTCAAGATCTTATATTGTTTTATCAAAAGGTATTTAGAGATGTCCTGATAAATATGGATTACAAAGAATGACCCTTCCTATCACTAGTATGTTTCAGTGTGATGTTGCAATGCTTCTAATCTATATTAACCCTTAATCATTGGCCTTTCTGCTTTCTTGTTTTTAACATATTTTTATAAATTCTTTGGGAATTTCACAGCATGCATCCCAATACCACTCATTTCTCAGTCCTTCCATGTACACCCTCCACCTGAGTAGCCTCCCCTCCAAAAAGAAAAATAAAAACCAGAACAAATCTCTCTACACTTCTCCTTCTTGCCCACCTCTTCATCACATTTTAGTTTGTATAGTGCTATTGGGAGCTGTGGTGTGTCATACAGTATATCCTTTCTCCCCAAACAACTTTATTTGCAAATGTTCATTGTGTAATGTATTGTCAGTGTGGTATAAATCCTCTGGCTTCTGTTATATCACCAATACTGGATCCTCATCAAAAGTCCTCTTAGATATCCTGCTGTTATTCCCAGTCACAGAGATCCTGTGGCTATGGTTCTGCAGGACCACCAATTCCTTCCAGCACTCCAAAAGGTCATAGATGAGGTAGATGTTAGGGTGAGTCAACTCAAAGCTATGAATGTAGGCAGGGGTGGTAGCTGAGTTGGCCAGCTTGGGCAACCACCAGGAACCTATTCCCTCCCCCAAGGGGAGTATCAGGGTCTAGTTCCCACCAATTGGGGCCAGCACTCCTGCACTTATGCTACCATCTGCGCTCACTCACTACAGCTGGTTAGGGGCAGGGTTAGCGTCTTTGAGTGAGGAGGCCAGCAAGGGCAGAGCCAACTGTCCTGAGCCCATGCCACCCAGGCCAGCTCTCCTGTGAAGGGCAGGGCTAACTCTCCTGATCCCCACCACTAGGCCTCTTTACTTTATTGCTTCTTTCTCTGCACATCTACTTTGGTAGAGATGAAAACAAAACTATTTTGTATTTTATAAACACTTCTCTTGCTTTCTCCTCCACATACTGGAACTAAATTTCCACTTCATATTTTGGTACTTAACAACCTGCTCTGTCATAAAACTTTTGTTTCCAATGATTATCAATGTCTTGTGCAAAACTGTGAGTTATTCAATGACAAATGTCATTAGCAAATTCCCTTCCTCTTGAAAACCATGAAGAATAATGGAAGTCTGACACTTTCAGACCCTGATGAGTGCCTCACATAGCATCTGCAGATCTAAAAAAAAAAAAAAAAAAAAAACAAACCACTGACCCACCAGAGTATTTGCTATTATAGATCTTTATTTTGCTTTTTGCTATTTACATGCTTTTATTTCTGTATATTTTCAGAAGCATAATTTTATGCTTCTTTATGTTTTACTTAATTGAAGTCAGGACTGGTCAGCCTTTTCTTCATAAGAATGTCAATTAATGAGCTCCGTATGGGCATCCAGTTATCTAGTGATAACTACTCTGCTATTCTGTGACCCTTGCAGATCAGACTACCCAGGTCATCCAGCTATTGTTATTTTATTTTGCTTTTCACTGTTTTAGCCCAATACCACTGCTGGAGATATATATGTATGTGACTTTACTGTAGTTCATCTTTTTCCAGAATGTTACTGACTTACTTGCCATTGGAAGAATCCTCTAGTATTATCTAAAGTCATCTACTTCAGAACTGTACAAAATTATGGTTTGATGAATATTGATCCCAGGGATACAGTCTAGCATGATTGTGAGTGCAAATTCTGACATGGTTCCACATGGATGGACCTGACCAGTTGGTATACTTCATAATTTAAGTATATCAGAAAGATACTTTAACATCCTTTCCTCCTCCTTTGAAAGCCCAACATTGATAATGTAGACTTCATATAAACCATAGGGTATTATACAACAAACATGAACACATTGCACTTGTGGTAGGACAAATTACAATTACCTTGAATGCTAGGTTGTGGAGTAGCTAGAAAGTTTCTGTTTACTACTAGGGTATCATGCAGATGGAGTTGTTAGTGAATGCATTCAGTTAATATCTTGAAGGTATAGCTGTTGTATATACAGAGTAAGGAACCCTCATTAGGAATGGTCACAACCTCAGCAAAACTTGCTTCTAAGTATGCCAAGAGTTTGCAGCCTTGCTGTTAACAAGAATAATACAAATTGTAAGAATACATTGGATGAACTTCATTAAGACTCAACATATTGTTTGCTCTGCAGACACCCCATAGAGCAAATCAAACTGGGCAGGGAACACATCACACATTTCTTCAAAAAAATGATGCTTTGGAAAAATAGATAGCTGGTGTCCTGCTCAGTTAGGAATTCTAGGGTAAAAGGTAAGGAGAAGGCAAGACAGGAGAGAAGTTAATGTGGGTTTGCTCGATCCCAGATTCAATAAGGCTCTTTCTTCTGTCCAAGCTCTTGGACTAGCTGAATCCCAGGAGCTCTGTACAGCACTTCCATGACTATTTGCTACTGGGGTACATTGGGAAGGAGACATTGGCACCTAGATAGAAAGGGTATGCCTGCACGGCTGGAAGGGAACTAGGGACAGTTGGAATCAGGCTTGACAATGAATGGCAGACCACATACAGAACACAAGGGGGAGATTTGGCAACTTTCATGTAAGAAAGACCACAGACATGGGAAAACCAGAAGATTCAAGTTCCTGAAAAGTTGTCATTGCCAAGTCTCCACAGGACATAGACATTGAACTTCACAGATTATGAATCTCAGTAGAGTTTAACTGCTGTCATTGCAGCACATTAGGGCAAAATAGTTTTTTAGGGTATGATGTATCTAGCTATGTGAGTATTTACAACTGGCCTCTCTGCCCTTCCTCTGCTGCCCCTTTGTTCTCACTACTCCAGTTCCTCTTTGTAACTTTACTCCAATAATGTGACTAACACTTCAAGATTGTAGGGCTCCAAATCCAAGAACACAGCCAATGAATGTTCCGATTCCAGATGAGAGTTCTCTGATTTCCCTTTAATCTGGACCTCTCTGTATGGTTCCCAAAGCAAAAGAGGCAATTTTAGACATTTTGTTAGTAACTTCCTTGTTTCGAGTTGTCTTAAAAGTATGTGTGAGTGTATATGGGACTATTTGTGAGTGTGTTTGTCTGGCTATGCCTGTAAATTAGAGTGTGGGTGCTCCTGATGAGATAAAGTCAGAAATGTTCAAATTTCATAATCAAGATAGAGCTTGGGGCCTATTCAAGCAGCCAACAACTGTATTAGGTTGATATACAAATGTATTTCTCCAATAGGCCCACCAACACAGTCCTTGTCCATAGCTACCTCAGGAACCTTTGGTTCTTAGAATGTAGCTGTTGGCACCCAACATTCTAGGCACTTCCTTTCACTGCATGCTTTCTATAGCTTCAACCAATCCTCATCTGTGTCAGGCTCACATAGTGAGTAGAATAAGGGAATGGATTTTAAAACTATAAACATTTATTTCTCCAATTCTCTGAACCCTTACCCCAATTGTCGACACCTTATTTCTTCTATCCCTAGTTCATCTTTTGGAACCTTTCAGAACCAAGCAAATGCTCAGCTCTCCCACCTTATCCTATGGACCAATTAATCTCTAGCCACAAGAACATTACCACTTCTCAGGACTATGTTCATTTCTTCTGGGTCTTCTACCCAGGACACAGCAGAGATGGGTGGAGGAAGAGTAGGAAGTTGATGGAAAATAATAGACTCTGCTCTCTGGCTTCCTAGAACTGGAAAGAAACAGTCAGTCCAGTTAAACAAGACTCTCCCCACTGTGTCTAAACAGGTCACTGATAGTTCTACAAGAACCTCCAAGAGAGAATACATGTGGTTTTGATATATGTCCTTTTACACCAACTAAACTTGATAAACACAGGTATACAGTCATACACTTTCCAGAAATGTACACAGAATACATTCATCTGTGCTAATGTAAGTACACATGTATACAAATGACACTCTCATAGAGATGCATATATATAAATTATTCATCCACACAGTGCATATATGCATTCATACATACTAACATAAATTTACATTACTGTACTGCTATTCAGTTTCTCAAATGGTTGTATGGCATATAGACCTACTTGGATGCATACATACTCATCCCCATGGATACACAAAAACATATAAACACAGAAGTACAGTTAAGCAGGTGGGTGGGCAGTGGGGTATAGGGCTGGAGGAGAGGCTGTCTATAAAGGAAGGTGGAATATAGATTGAGTGCTTGGAAAAGTTCCTTCATGATCTCCGTCAATGAGTTGGTGCTTCCTGGCAGGTTGGTGTGCAGGCTCATTCAGCTTTCATCAGGGGCCCTGTTTAGTGGGAAGGGCCATATTTTCCACCTGCTCAGTTCATGTTCACTGTCTCCTCCATAGCTTTTCCTACAGAGATGCTTTAGGTGCTGTCCAATAAGTTTGGCAGCCTGACAGGTAGATTCTGTAGGGATGTCCCTTTGAGCAAAAGGGAAGGGGCAGTAGGGAAGTGCATCAGTTGAGAGTTAAGCAGATAAGGAGAAAGAACAAGCGTCCATAAGCATGGCACAAAAGCTCCACTTTTTCCTTGGAACACTGGGGACAAGGTGCTTTGTCTTCCCTGGTTCACAGGGCTCCTGTGAGGATCCAACGATGTGATGGGTCAGGGAGCTCGTTGACACTTACTATGCACTAGACAAACAAAAAGCATTAGTATATAGATTCATGGTAGTTGTCCATATGCTATTCTAGGTCGATGGTGAAATAGCATGTCTGAACTTTCTCAACTAGCGCTTACTCACCAAATGCTTCTACTGTAGCTACTAATCAGCTCAGCAATTTATATAAAGCTAAGTAACTGAACAGAAGTACTGAGTCACTACTGTCAGGCAATGTGAAGCAGAAATACAGGAAAGAGAAGTGTAACTTTAAAGGGAACATTTGAACATGTACCAACTCTAGCCTGATATCACCTCATTCTATATACCTCTGCTGGAAGCATGCAATTCTCACTTAGCCCTCCTGTATCACAACTCTACACTCAAAGTACAAGGCACTTACAATTGTTTCCCAATCCAAGCCCTGCCTAACCCATCCTCTGCATACCCTAGGCCAAATTGACTTGACTTCTTCCCAAAGCCCCCACTTTTTTTTTCAGGTGGACATGGTGCATGACACCCAGGAGGAAGAAAAAAAAGTGTTACAAAAGCAATTTCAACACTTTAAGGAGACTAAAAGGAAAGCTCCTAGGAATATTTGTGTAGCAGGCTCAGATTCTCCTCATTCCTCAGCCTGTCTCTTCTCTGTCCTGTAAACACTTTAAAGGGCATTTCTAGGCTTATGGACTATTCCAAGTGTTTGAAAGGGAAGAGTCTTCTAACAGGAGGAAATCAATGTGCAATTTATCTTCAAGTCTTCCTCAATTCCTTGCCCTCTGGCTACATATTGTCTCCATCTCTTCATCACCTCATAATAAGGAAAATGGCCCAAGAGATTTGATTGTTCTAACATCTGCCAAATCAAATAAACAAGGGGAAGAGGAAAAAGACAAAACCAAAGAAACTAAAGGAAACACATGATAGTATCTCTGCTGCTGTGGGGTTTGGAGAACTAATAGATGTGGTACAGCCAGTAAACCACATTGAACAACCCAAAGGAAAGAGGGAAGAGGAAACGAGACCACATATCAACCTTAGGGACTCGGTCAGAGTTAAAAATCTGGAAAGAGAACCCTGCATTGAAGGAGCACCCAGGGCTTGGGGGACAACTCTCCTCAGATTCTGAGCTACTGTCCTTCTCTTGATCACAGGCCATGAGCTCATCATCAGTAAGGCTCCAGATACTGTCAGCATCCCCCTTGCGTAGTTCATCAAGGCCAAGCCAGCTGCTCTTGATACTGATGTCATCCTTTAAGCTCTCAATCTTAGCAAGGTCCCAACTTGCTTCTTGCACACACCTCTGGTCACTGTGGAGCATGGACCTTCCACTGGGGCTGCTGTCATGGCCATGGCTCTCATCAGAGCTTAGGCTCTCTTCAGAGTCTTCATCACCATAGGACTCAGAACGGTTGTGGATTTTGATGGGGAAAATACTGTCATTAGTGAGGAAGCCATGAAAGTGAATGGTACAATCATGCAGTGTTTGCTGAGAGGTGGAGGGCAGGCTTTCTCCAGTGGCCAATTTGGCCTGGCTTGAGGTGGAAGAGAGTAGGCTGAGGCTTTCTGAGGTAGCCAGCTGGACCTGCTCTGAAGTGAACACCAAGGATCCAAGACTTTCTGGACTTGCCAGCTGAGCCTGCATGGGGATGTCAGGAAGGAGACCAGCTCTGTCTTCTACTCTGTCTTCCACATTAATCAGGCCATCCTTGGAGGAGATAATGGATAAGCTGATCAGTTTCATATCACCTAGTGAGCATTAATGAGGGGAAGAGAAAAAGAAAAAGGAGGGAACCTTCCTGCTTAGTGCTTGCAATGCTACTGATGATGTCTTTGACAACCTGTTGGGCTCTCTGGCATGCTCAAAGAGGTTGAGAAACTGGACCAGGAAGTTGTTGTAGCATGCAGAGAATGTCATAGCTGCAGCCAAGCAACTGTCTCTCAGCGGGGTGGGGACACTTGTGACCTCAGAAGGGATGCATGCTATATGTAGGCTTCTCACATAGGTTAGGGCTGGGCTTATTGCAAAGGAGCAGTGTTTCTGGGCATTAATGTATATCCAAAATCAAAAGGCCCAGTATGTTCTCAGGTATCTGAAGTGTAAAGGGAGGAAAAGTTTAAAGGCCAACTTCTGTGGTATCTGGCTCCCTGAGCCTCACCTTTCCTTTTGGCTTCATCACTTGCTCTACACGCCCATAAAATAGAGTAAATTTGGCTCAAAGATCTAGAGAAATCAAATTCTGGCTTTTCTTGCCTCATGATATCAAATAATGATCTATAGATGAGTGTGAGCGTGCCTGTCATATACAAGTAATGTATAAGGATGAAAGCAACTATGAAATGTGAAAGGCTGAAATGCTAAGACTAGGCTGAGGAGGTACTCAGGAAAAGCTAGTTGTTATTCAAAATGTCAAACCTGCACATTTCCCACCACCACTTCTTGGTAGCGGTATCGAGCAACAACTCTCCTGGGTTTCTTGTATCTTCTGCGATTGTGCCGAGGTCCTTGGCTGAAGAAAAGGTAGTTGATGTAAACATACTCCAGCAGGGACAGGAACACGAAGAACAGGCACACAAGGATATAGATGTCAATGGCTTTGATACAGGAAATATGGGGGAGTTTATCCCGCATATGTGAGTCGATGGTGGTCAGAACAAGAATAGAAGTTAAACCTATGGACAACACAGTACAAGTTTAGTCTCCCTTGATAGCTGCTGTTTTTAGCAAGTCTACACCACAAAGGAGGTGAGCAGAGGCCACCTCTGTGGTAGAGGCTTTGCCCATGTCTCCTCCTTGCTTTTTCTCCTTATATTTCACCAGGTTGATTGATCTGGATCAAGTACAAATTCCTAGCCATGCTTTAAATATTTTGCATCTCCAGTTCCATATAGGTCTTCTTTTACTATTTGAAGAGGTTTTCTAAACCCTAAAATATCACATATATAGCTGTATTTGTGCTCCTAAAGGAAAAGATAGAGCAATTTGCTCCACAGAAGGCAAAAACAAACCAAGCCCAAGATCCTAGGCTGTTCCTTCCTTAAAACATTTTTTGACTCCCCAAAACACCTGAAGTTCAAGGTCTTTCTAGTTCTGCCTTTACTTTTTTCTAAGCAAAATTACTCATGTTTCTTCCTGAGGTGGTGATAGAGAGGACTTACCAATTGTCACCCTGGCTGCAGAGGAGTCATAGTTCATCCAAAATGATATCCAGGAGAGAATAGTGGTGAGGACTGTGGGCCAATAGACTTGTACGAGGTAACTGCGGACTTCTCTTTGAACCTGGAACTTCACTATCAGGCGCATATAGGAACCTGTAAGAACATAAAATGGTGCTAGGCCCATGCGGCACAGCAAGTTAGCTCTACCCCCTGCTGCCTCACTCATTCATTGTACACGAGATGTTTTCAGGCTGCAAACAGATGGACAGTGAGAGGCTAGCCCTGTGAAGAACAGGAATCATTTCCAGCTATAGAGTGTTGTCAACCTGTCCAAGCCTTTCACACTTATTCTCCATCTGTAGGAATGAGCCATTAGCTACCAGGGCTTTGTCAATGGGGGAAGAAGATGTGTTCAGAACTAAAGAAATGGAAAAGTTGGGAGCCAACTACAAGGATCAAAGGCAGATGCCCCCCAAGAGTTTGTAATGGTGTAAAGGGGACAAAAAACAGCAGAGAAAATGGGGTCTGACTCACCTGTGTAGAAATACACCTCCTTGCTAGTAATTGTCCTGCCCAGGTAGGTAAACTGGGGGATGTGCAGCTCATCAGTAATATGGATGGCATTCTCATCTTCCCAGGATAACAAAATGTCTTCGATAGTATAGCCATCTAGGAGGTGAAAGACAGAGCTGACCTAGGTAGGTTTCAATTCATAACAGTATGTGAAAAACAAAGCATGGCTGGTACTTGGAATCTGGGAGACTACTCTGTGGTTTTCTGAGTGTGAGCATGAGGGATTCTTCATTTGCAAACAGAGGACTCTTACTTTGAGTTTTGTTTTTGTTTTTTAGGAGGGAATGTGTAACAAAAAGATACTATGAAATTTTTTATACATGAGTATGTATAGTTTTTCAGTTGAATTACCTATCCTTTATTTACTGCTTATATACATATTTGGGAAGAGATATGGGAGTACTGAGTAGAGGATCTATGCTGTTCCTCTCAGTGTCAACTCTATTTGTGCTTTCCTGCCTACAGCTGCTCTACTCAGGGATGAAGGGTCCACAAGAGAAATACATACAGCTCTCCACCTCCAGCTTGCAGGCTTGCTTATCCATAGGGAATTTTTGCAGATCCAGGGAACAGGCTGCTGTTGTGGTAAGTCTGTCAAAGAAAACAAAAAAGAAAGGAAAAGCAATTCAAGTTTATTCCTAAGAATTCTGCAGGGTGGGGAGGCAAGACTTAGGTGGAGGATTGACCCATGTGTATGGAATTTTTTGGAAGGGAGAGAAAGATAAAAATTGGAATCTGACAAATAATTACAAGATTTGGCAGACCTGAAACAAAGAGCAGATATATGTCATGTCAGAAAAGCCACAGAACATCAAAAAGGGAAGGGCCTTTGAGGAAACTATACAGTGACAGAAAGACTTGCTCTCATTAAAGTATTAGCAAGGCCATTGAGAAAACACTGTACAGTATTATGGGGCTGCATAGCCATTGGGGAGGCAGGTATGTGGTGTGCATAGATGTGGACAGTGACCTAGACCTGCCTCTGGCCATACCTACATCCATGCCACTCGTGAGGGCCTAAGAGGCTTCAAGAGCAAAATTTTGTGTGCATTTTGTAGTGCCCACAAAATGCCTATCTATGGAGGGCCCAGACAGTAATGATAATAGATATAGCCAGAAGAAGCATCAAGTTTCTATGCTGTGCACCCTGGAGAGAAATCTGAGAAAATGGCCTTGGAGGATCCAGGGAGGTGACTTGTTCTTGAAAATGACATAGTGAAAAAAACTCTCTAATACCTCATATCTGTCTCATATCTTTTTGTTCCCTTACCATCTGCTAATTTAGCTTAGTCCCTGTGAATCCTTACAGGAATTTTATTTTGGGAACTGAGTAATGGTAGTTTGCATATGTGTTTGTATTTCCTTCTTTTTTTGTTTCTTTTTTTTTAAATAAAAATGGAATTTCTAAAGTGGTATTCATCAGCATATGCCCCAACAAGAGTGTTTATTGATCGGTTTTAGGTAAGCATTGGTATTCAATGACTCCAAGGGAATGTGGATAGAGGAAGAAGAAAGGAAGGAATTGGGAGAGAGCACCCCAAGAGTAAGAGAAACCCAATGATTGGACCTGTAACAACCTGTCAAACAAACCATGGTAGCTGCTGTCAGAAAACATTTTCTAGACTAAGATGACCTCTCAGCTTGCCTTTACTGACAATCTGAGCTGAAACTGTGAACTGCAAATAGATCATTGGAGACTACTAGTGTGTGTGTGTGTGTGTGTGTGTGTGTGTGTGTGTGTGTGTGTGTGTGTGTGTTCTGTGTAAGAGAGCAGGAGCTGAGAAGCCCTACCTACCCTAGTCCTCTTACAGCACTAGCTCCACACTTCTCCTGGCATAGTGCAAATGTAAGGAAGCGGGGAGAGGTGAGTGGAACCTCTTCTTCACTGCAAAGGCTTCAGCATTCATCAGTCTTCTTGCCTCATAGCATGGGGAATAAGCAAAAATGGAGGAAGAGGTCTTTTGGTTCAGGGAATCAGATTTCCTTTTTTTTAAACCTATGATAATTTCATAAAAATTAATGAAGCAGTATTTTCTTTCACAAATGGTAGCCAACATTGTAAATTCCTTTCTTTATTGTCCACAAAACAAAGCAACACTGTTGTTCCCAGTGTGCTCAGATTCCTTAATACAACCTCCCATTATAGGATACATTTGAAAGGGCAGAAGTTGGTTACAGCATGTAAAATGGGACCTCATGCGTTTTACCAATCTAGTATTCAGCCATGAGAACTTTTTGGAAAGCCTATGAAATTGTGCAAAGTTTCAACTCATGGAAAAAGTAGAGGGCCACTGTAGACAAGAGTAATAGAAGCCAAGGTGTGGGGACAGGGCAGCCTAGGATACCTGTGACAAACTCTGAAAACATATGCACACACAAGGCAGATCTGGAAAGCAGGGATCTCTTGAATATACCTTCTAACATATTTGTGGGATATACAGTAGGAAGAAGGAAGCCTAGTGGGACAGCCCAAGACTCTTAAGTGAACTCACCGGATGCCATATCGCACTGTACCATCTGGGTGAAGCTGAAACACACGATTCTCCACAGTTACATCATGTACAAAGGCATTTTTGCTATTCACAAAGTAGCAGTCAGGGACCCACAGCTTCTCATGCATACGATAGTCCAGAGTCAGGTTCAGGTTGGTCTCATAGTATGCTAAGCGTGTGTCCTTCCAGGTCTGATGCAAGAACATTGTGATTGTATAGTCCTGAGGAAAGATAAGTAAATGACACTTGTTAGGTCTAGCTCTCTGTCTTATGTGTACCCAGATTATGTATGCACACATACGTATATACTACTATAAGAAACACATCATACAGATGGGTACATAAAATGTAAGCATGTTTATGAAAGAATGGCAAAATAATGCTTTTATAATTAGTACCTAGGTTAAGAAACAGAATGTGACCAATAACTTTCAAGTTCCAATGTATCTTTTCTTTTTTTTTCTTTAAAGATTTATATATTTATTTTATGTATATGTGAGACTTGAAGCCAGAAGAGGGTATCAGACCCCAATGTAGATGGCTGTGAGTTGAACTCAGGACCTCTGGACAAGCAACCAGTGTTCTTTACCCACTGAGCCATCTCTCCAGCCTCCCAATGTGTGTTTTCAGAACACATTTCCCACAACCAGCAGGAAACATTCATTATTCCAGATTTTATGACACTATTTCCCATGCTTCAGGTTAGAGTCTCATTGTCTCTATGCGTAGTTAAGAAACACAGTGCTTATTTAGAATTCTTTTTGAAATGTTATCTAATCAGAACCAAACTGTCTGCAACCTGTCCCCCAACCCCCTCAATGCTGTATTTTTAAGGCCCATTAAAACTACTATGTATAACTGTAATTTGATTTCTTGTATTCCTGGAGAATATTGCTACATGTGAAAACACAATGTATAATAACTGTGTAAGAAAGCACCATACGGGCCCCAAACAGGAAGATATAATAATGACAAAGTGAAAGTGGCTATTTTCATCCCTGAAAAAGTTAAGAACAGGTGAGTGTTAGTAGTCCTTTCAGTTCATCAACATTGGCAGCATCTGCTATGTACATAAGTGGGCTTTCACTGTGAGTTCATTTTGCTGATTATTAACAAACATTTTCTCATATGTTCATCCACAACTTAGTTTTCTTCACAAAAATACCATTTTTATTCATACTTGCTGATCATTTTTGATTTCTTTAAAAATAATTCTCAGGCATTATGTATATTTTGAAAACCAGCCCTCTGTGTTGCAAATATCTTCATCTACTCTGAATTACCTTTTCACTCATTGCAGTGGATTTGTTTTGTAAAACTTAAGTTTCAGAAGTTTTGGCTATACAGAATTATATATAGCCAATATAAAATGCTAGCCTTTGTTTTTATGATTTATAATTTTTGTGTCTTACGAAATAAATCTTTACCTACCCTGCAGCACAAAGATAGTGTGCTATTAAAACATTAAAAAAAACTCCATAGATTTTCTTTTGAGTTGATAATCTATATGTAACTAAAATTTTGGATATGCTGTAATGTGGGCCTTAAGTTGATCTTTTTTCTATTTCAGAGGGCTGTGAGTTCTATCTCAGGTCAGAATAATTAGAGTTGGCTTATAACTATGCTTGTCCTTTGTCTCTAACACCATGATTAGAACTGTAGACTTACCATATTTATTTCTGAGATCTGTTCAATACTTGAGACATAGATAGATACTGACACAGGCACAGGGGCACCTATAATACACGAAGAAACAATTATATGAACATTTGGCTAACGGTTAAAAGTATGTCCTTAGGGCCAAGTTGTCTTGGCTAAAAATAGTTTTGATGTTTGCTGTGTGTGTAATCTTGAATAGGCTACCTAACCTCTCTGATCCTTTCTGAGCTTCCTTGTGGGTTAAGTGGGGGATAATTCTATCATAGTTAATGAAGTCCTAGTGCTTAAGCTGAAAGCAAGACCTGGCTCATACTATGCTGAAAGGAATGTTTAAGGCCAACACAAAAGGAAAATCTAAAATGAAGCACTCTGTGGCAAATGTTTTCTGATAAAGAAACTCAACAAGGCCAGGAACAAAAGCTAAAATTCATGTTTCTGGGTGAGTGAAGGTGAGCGTGTTTAAGTTTGCTAGTGAATTTGGCATGTGTTCATAGTCATGTGAATGTGTCCATAAGTGTGTGAGCATATTTGTGTGATCCAGTGTGTTGTGTGGATGACAAAATAAGAGAGTTCAAGCGCAAGTGAAATATGAAGATATTTATTATGAAGCAGTAAATGTATGAGTATGAGTGTTAAGCAATGTGTAGGAATGTATAAGCATGTTTGTTTCAGTATGTTATATGGAAGTAGTCTTCAAACATGCACAAGCATGTATGTGAATGTATAGTGGATGTATAGTTGCATGTGAATGAACCATATAATCTTCTATGCTCATATGTAGGTGTTTGTGAGCTTGCCTGTGTGTATGAATGAATTTTTATTCATGTGTGAATGTGTATATATGGCAGTGAACATGTGAGAATGCGAGCATGATTGTGCCTTATAGAAATGTGAGTAGATGTGATAGTATTGGAGTATGTCCAACAAATGTGTGAAAATATTTCTGAGTAAATGTATGTATACACATATCTATATGTCTGTGAGTGTATGCTTGTGTGCATTTATTTGAGTATTGTAGTGGATTAAATATGTGTTAATATCTCTGTGAGTCTATCATATGTTAGTGATAGGTGATCAGGTCAATATGTGAGTGAATGAGGATGCTCACTTATGTCAACTTGATATGTTGATATGTATGTAAGTGAGCATGCTTGTGTATTGTGTGGTGTCTTCCTGTTTATGTGTATGAAAACATATTAGCATTCTCACATGTGATTAAATGAAAAAGTATGTATATGTCTTAACATGCATGTGCATATTATTGAATATGTACCTCCTTTCAGCTTGTCCATGAATATGAGTGTATATCAGCATATTTGTGTGAGAGGATATGGGTTTTATTTTATGTCATTGTGGCCATGTGTGATGCTGTAAGCATGTATATGTAAGAGTGTTAATGGGTATAAGTAAATTTGCTAGTGTATTTGGATTTGTGGGCATATTTGAATGCATCAATAGGTACCATGTTCATCTGTGTATGAAATGTGTC
Source organism: Sigmodon hispidus (assembly GCA_004025045.1). NCBI lineage: Eukaryota > Metazoa > Chordata > Mammalia > Rodentia > Cricetidae > Sigmodon > Sigmodon hispidus. The sequence goes on from PVIH01015223.1 coordinate 28,964, forward strand.
AATATTTGTCCATATGAGGAGTGAATTATTGAGTGTGTTCAAGTAAGTAAATGTAAGTGTGAGTGACTGAACTGTGTGGTTGTATATAATGAGTTTCATAATGTAGAGCTTGACATAATTTATAGGTATATTTGCATATATGAATGTATTACTATATATTAAAGGGTGAGTGGATTTCTAAGTATACATATGTGAACACTCATGTTTATATATACATGTGAACACATATGCAAGTGCTGATTTTTCCATGTGTCAGAATATTTATGTGTATATGTATGAGCATGTAATGTATTTGCTCTTATGCATGAATGTATTTGTGTACTTGTACGTGGATATAAATGATTAAGTTAGAGCATATTTGTGCTGAGTGAATGTGTGATCAAGTGTGTTCATGTATGTTTTTGTGAACTTGTCTGTGTTTATATAGATGTATATTCATACACGTGTGAATGTGTTTTCATGCAAAGAACATGTGAGCATGTTGGTAAGTATGAATATGTTCATATACATGTCTGAATGTGTGAGCTAATCTGCATAAATGAACTTTGTGATTGTTTCTGTATGTTTGTGCATGATTAAGCATTTTGCTCATATATATATATGTATATATAATATTTGTGTGTGTGTTTATGGCCATTTGTATGTGTGTTAATGCATGAGTTTAGGTCATGTTTGTGTGTGTGTGTTAATGTGTGAATTTTAGTGAGTGTATTATGCTTATGTGTCTATGTAAATAAATTCATGATTGTGTTCATGCAAATTAATAGTGTGATGGTGATTTGATTAATGTGCAAATGTGACTGAGTGTGTAATTCCATGTCAGTGTTCTGCTTCCTAATATTTTTTTCCCTTAGGCCTGTATATTTGCAGTGTTCATTGGCAAGACTCAAATATGATCGTGGTTGTGAAAACAGTAAGCTGTTAGGTATTATGGAGAAATATAATTTACTATTCTGTCATCAGCTTACAGTGAAGTGTATTACATCATACTGCTGCTAGGGAAATATGTGTATGTGTGATGCTTGCAATTTAGCCTGCTGATTTCACTGCAGGCTGATTGTCTAGAAGCTGCGCTGAAGAGAGGAAAATGTGTTATTTCAAATCCAGTGCTTCAAAGAGCGAAGTGCTCTGGAGAGTAAGTGTGTGAATGACAGCTGGTAAGTAAATGGGGTTCTGTTAGGGCACAGCCCAGACTCCAGCACTCAGGGCCATTGTGAAAAGCCCCAGGAAAATGCTGTGTAGTTACAAAGTTTCCTAGACACCCTGCCCTGCCTTTCAGGCTGCTCTCCCCGTACTTTTAGCAGATGGCAGCTATGTTAGTAGGCAACAAGTCCCAGAAAGCGCAGAAAGGCTTTTTTTTTTTTAATAGCCTTTTTTTTTGCAACACCTGATTGCCATTCCCCTTCCTCCAAGGTCAGGCTTCTTTAGATCAACCTAGTGATGTCTTATGTGGGATGCTGGGGAGCTAAAGGGACAGGACAGACTGCCAAAGGGCTCTTAGTTTAAGGGGTGGTAGGTACTGAAATGCTTTGTATATTCTCCTTGTCAAGCCATGATCTGGTACAGGGACACAATCAGAGGAAGGGGATGTTGTTCTGATTTCTCTACCTAAAAATAGTCCACCTTACAATATATCTAACTATCTCATGGCAAAAAAGCCCTATGCCTTCCTTTACTGTACAATGTTGGATATGTGTGACATGTCCGTGTATGTGAGAGAGGAATCGGGATCCTTCTTATGTGTGAAGATTAAGCCCTACATCTATAGTTTATCTTAAATATAGAAGGGACTCTGTCTATTGGGAGACTGTACAGGGATCCCTGTGTTTCCTAACCTCTAAATACTCTAGCCTGCCTGGCTCCTCATATTTCTCCCTCGTAATAGCCCCAGCCTTACAACCTATAGTGCTCCTTTCTGTTTAAATGGCAGGTGGTTGTAAATTCTCTTTGCCCCTCTCTCTACTGCCTCCTTCTGTTTGGCAAAATCAATGTAGAGGCCCAGATTTTATCAGATGCTCCAGCCTGGCATGATCATAATACTTGGTGTAACATGAAAGGTGGTGGTGGGGGGCCTCAAGCCTATTGTGGATCAACTTGCTGGCCAATACCCACAGATGCATTCTTGCCTTTGTTCCCTTCTTTTAGTCCTGGATACTCAGGGAGAGCAGTTTGAGCCTGAAATAGTGGGGAGTGTGTGCTCATTGCATGTAAATGAATATTGTTTGGTCCTAGCTTGCAAACATTAGAGTGAGAATGAGGTATCTGTTATAAATAAATAAATAAGCAAACAAACAAATAAATATCAATTTCCTGTCATCCTCTTAGGCTTGGCACAAATGATTCAAGGCTAGTACCGTGTAAAGGGTATTTATTAACTGTGTTTTACCAGCTGAATTTCTATATCCTCCTTTCCGTTGAAAATCCTCATGGAAAAGGTACCACCATGGCCTCAGTAGCATAAAGGTATTATATGCCTTCTGTTTTTTCCAACCTTGTTTCCCATGCATACTCATCTTGGAGCCTTTGGCCTGTGCCTTCTGCCTTTGTATAGTAGAGAAAAGGGAAGCACAAGCTAATAGTCTCACCTCTTAAATTTAGGGCCAAGGGAAACCTCCTTGGTTTTCAAGATGGTGCAGTATTTTTAGAATACAGTTTCATATGATAACAGTTGTGAATTAGTGGTGACTACTCGTGAGACTGTCCTGTCTTCTAGGGAGCTGTTCTGTGTTATAGCTCCTTCTGCTATCTGTGAGCTGAAAATGAACAAATCTCAGTTTAAAGTACTTTTTCTTTTGTCTGTCCTTGGTTTGAGCTTTTTAGGTGTCTCCTTTGTCACTGAATGATGCTCCTAATGTGTGGGTTTTGGGTGGGCTATCTACTACTTAAAGCTGTGTGTGGTCCAGGGTAAGCAGAATCTAGAAAGTTCCCATTGGCTTCTTGGAGGTGTGTGTGTGTTGTTGGAACTTTGTTAGTGGCCATCAGTCTGAGTTTTATGAAGAATACAGGTAGTATAGTATGCCAGATGGATTGAATTTGAAGAGTTGGGAAAGTAAAGTATGGAAGGGTCCCAGGCCTTAGGTGGATTAGGTGACAGAGGCAGAGAAGACCATGGCCTCAATTCTTATTTCCCTGAATTACTTAAGAGTGGCAACATCTTTGGAAGGGAGTAAGGATGGAAAGAAACGGAAAGGCTGGTACATAGATAGATGTCAGGTACATTCTAGGAAGTCCCGAGGTTGGGAGTCTGGGGGTGCTCCCTTGCAGGGCTTGGCAAACTCAAGAAGGTAGGATCTGGGAGGCAGAGGTATAGAGCCTGGTTAGCTTAGAGAGTGGAGCTGGCTCTATTCTATCTAATGCAAAAGCTTCATGTCTGGATCTGGCTTACCTCCAAAATTTGGTCTCAGTCGGACATCATATGTTGATAGCACCCTGTCCAAAATCTTTTGAGCCACAGCTTCATTTGCACAGCTTTTGCTGAAACAAAGAACCATGAGTAAATGCTGGCTGATTTGTGGCCTGCTTGCCAGTGGCTGGTTTTCCAGAGCCATCACTGCTCCTGTACATATGCAAACATGACCAGTCATATGTGTGTGTGTTCTCTCCCCTCCTTCTTCTCCTTCCAGCCCACAATGAGTCAGCCAGAAGCACAGCAGTGAAGCAGACTCTGTCCTTCTTCCCCTCCCCCTTCACAGCTTGAATCCAGAAGGTGGGGCCCAAGGCCTGGGTCCTGGTTATCAGGCAGAAAGGCAGAAATAGTGAGCAGGGAGGAAAGTTCAGCATAGCAGAGGAAAGTGGGTGGTTGAGATCCTTAGAAAACTGCACCATTTTTTGTTCTCTGAGACAATGTACCTTGAAGTGCTCCTGTACGCTGATTGCCAACAATCCTCTTTCCAGGGGTACATCACTGCTCCAGGAAGTCAGATCCCACTGGCAAATGTACCCCCTGAACTGAGCTCATGTTTTCTAGCTCAAAAAACACATTTCCTCTACGTGGTCTGAGCATCCCCCCCTTTATGTCAACCCTGTGCTTGAGAGTTGGCATATGACACATGACCCACAAAGAGAGAGGTGGGGGCAGGGAAAGATAAAGTATCTTATTCATGTACCAGAGATTTATGGTCCTCATTTAACTAAGCCATTTTAGATTCGTGGGGTTTAGTTTTCAAAAAGATCCATTCTGGGAGCATCTCACTAAGCATGTGCTTTCAGCCTGGAGGTTTTCTTAGGTGAGCACT